>VZUI01034474.1:0-32115 GCA_013401135.1 Cettia cetti
GAATAGAATAGAATAGAATAGAATAGAATAGAATAGAATAGAATAGAATAGAATAGAATAGAATAGAATAGAATAGAATAATGGAATTATTTAGACTGGAAAAGACCTCCAGGAACATAAAGCCCAACTTTTGACTGGGCACCACCTTGTCAGCCAAATCATTCCTGCTGTTTCTTGAACACTTCCAGGGACAGTGACTTCATTACTTGCCTGGGCAGACACTTTCAATGCCTGACCACCTTTTCCTGATATCCAACCAGAATGTCCACCGGAGAAGCTTGAAGGAGTCTCTGATGCCTGAGAAAAGAGACTAATCCCCACCTGGCTACAACCTTTTCAGGTGATTGTAGAGAGTGATAAGGTCTCCTCTGATCCTCTCTTTCTCCAGGCTAAACAACCCCAGCTCCTTCAGCTGCTCCTCATATGATTTATGAGAAGGAGATGCTTTGGAAGGGGATTGACTGCCTGAGTTTGCAGGAAGAGGTGGGTATTCTCCCAAAAAAGACACAAAGAGAATTTCCCATCAGCATGTTGTACTGCAGGGCCTTGGGGATGAGACCTGTCCTCCAGCAAAGGCAAAGAGCACACTCACAGTAGTACTTGTAATGCTTAGTTTACAGAAATCTGTAAACTGGGCTCCACCTTATTCAGGTAAGGGAGAGCTCTTGGAGAGCTGAGAAAATCTTTTTGATGTTACTATTGTCACAGTTAGCTTATAATGGAATCTACATGTACCAACATATAGACTCCTGAAATTTCTCAAACTGTGGGTTGGATTCCATCTTTACCTCTATTTTCTGCTATGACACAAAAAAAAAAAAAAAAAAAAAAAAAAAAAAAAAAAAAAAAAAAAAAAGTCATGGTTTTGCTTCTTCTCTGTAGGATGCGTTTTGAAGACCTAATCCTTGCATCACCCCAGACTTTCCTCTGTTGCAACATTCAGTCCAGGTCTCATTGCTCTGCCCTTGTTCCTGTTGATACATGAGTGTTCAGTAGTGCTGTGGCTTGGTGTAAAACTAGAGAATACATTTAAACTATGATATGGTTAATTGAGAAGTGGAGAATCTGCTTGGGAAAAAAAAAATGACAACCTTCTTTACTTTGAATACTTGACCACAAAAATCCATGAAAATGAACAAAACGTGATAAAAATACAGGAAACAGAACATAAAGTCCTCACTTCTGTAAATTTTTAACATTCAAATTTTAAAATCCTGGCTCTATTGATATAATCAAGCATATCTTACTTGTGGAGCAATAAAAATATTTCCTTCTTACTCCCAAGTAGAGTGCTTCTAACACCAAAATGAAAACATATAGTTGCAAAAAAATACAGTAACCTTCAGAATCATCAGTTCTACCCATACAAAATATTTCTTCTCCAAATGAAGGGAGTTTAGTTTCCATGTTTCTTTTGCTCTTGAAACCAATTTATGATTTTTAGTCCTAGCAACAGCAACATAGTTGTGACTGTTTATTGGAGAAAAAGAATGGAAACTTTGGAGAATATGAAGTACAGTATGATTCACAAAACACTCAATTGCATCCCTTTTAAGCCCTCACCCTGTATTATTAAGTGCATTTTGTTGAGTTTCATTAATTTCAAAGAAAGTGAAATATCAAGGATTTCCTATTAGTTCTCTTCAACATTTGGAATTTTTCATAACACACAATTAATATTTCTGTTATGATATGGAAAAACAATAAGTGGAGAGAAATAACAGGGCAGGCATCAGCTCCCTGATGGCACTCCACTGCACCCTGTGGCACAGACAGTGAAGTCTCTCACAAACTCATGAGTGACTTACTCTTTTTGATCCAACAGTTGTGGCTAGAATAAACAAGCTGCTGCCAGGAACTTGCTGCACTATTTTTTCTTTGGTGTATGTTCTACCAGTTCAGTCATGTCATTTTATTTGGCTTAGCATTACAGCTAAGCTGTGCTCCAGCACGGATTTTCTACCAAACTCTTCCAACGCTTTAAGCCTGTTGGTGTGATTCTGCATGGGTGAAGCGATTCTTCTCGCCTTGCCCAGTTCCAGAGTTATTTTGAAATACTGAATCTAGAAGGTGGGAGAAAAGGAGAAGAGCTGCTGTTTAGGTTTTAGGTTGAGAGAGTAAGAGAAAAAATAAGAACACCTTTTTTTTTTTTTTTTTTTTTTTTTAAGCTGTTGTTTTTTTTTTTTTTTTTTTTTTTAAGCTGTTGCTGAGAGGACTGTAAGAACTTTTGAAGAGGAGGAATCTTAGATTAAAGGCTGTATTAAGACCACAGGATTATTTTCAGAAGGGTACCAGTCCAAAAACTGCTGATTCTAAGAGGTGGTATGGAAGAAAGAAGCAGCTTGCTTCTTGTCTAGAGGTGAATGTATTTTCGCAAAATAAAAATGTATGGAATTCTTGTTAAGAAAAAAGGGAGAGAGGAAGGAAGAGATATTCAAGCATCATGAAAGCAGTTCTTGTAGTTTTTTCAGTAAAAGTCAGCATGCTGTATTTAATGTTTTTGATTGCTAGTGAAAATTAAACCATGAGATTAATTCAGTATCACTAAGTTTATCCATTCTATCCCACTAAATATTGTGTCTGTTGTTTTCCAGAAACAGGAATTTACAAGTTAAACTGGACTTTTGCAAGTATTTTTTGACCTCAAAACCTAGAACATATAAAGCAATGTATTTGTAAAGTGGTGTAGTTCTTGTTGGATGACTCTTACAGAAACAGCCAAATACAATGTGTCAAGAGATTTTGGATTAATTTCTGATGTGCTCTTCACCATATCTCTCATTCTAAAAATTCTATCAATACAGAGATTAGTCATGACACCAGATTCCATATCTGAAGCCATTTTATGTGCTTTTCTTACCATGCTTTTTTCATTGAGACAGTCTTTGAAGAAAGGAAGCAGACTTGCAATGCACATATTGTTTTGGTAAATGATTGGGAAAAAATGGGCCATGTCATATGAAAAGACTGAAAAATTAGCACAGCTAAAAAAGAAGTACTTATTCCCTCCTGAAGACACAGACATTTTTAGAGATTTAATAATTTTTCTCTCTTTATCAGAAAGCAAGGGTACCAAGTTCTTTTAGGCAAAGTAAAACAGAAATGTGTTTTTGTGTGGTCCCACTAGATCTGAAAAATGGGTTAGTGGCTCTATTTACATGCATGTTTAGGGTATCAGAGTTACATTCCAGTTCGTACTACCCTTTTCACCAGCTTTGGTTCTCTCCTCTGGACAGATTCAAATACCCCCACCTACTTTTAAATTTGTGGGGCCCAGAACTGCACATAATGTTCAGGGTGAGATCACACCGTGGATGAATACAGCAGGATAATCTTCATTAGCATCCAGACAAAAAGCAAGGAAATACTTATACAGTCACTGGGGGTTATCATACATTCCTTGAGAGCTAGAAGAAGACAGCAGTGCTTCTGGGCCATGGAAAGCAGACAGAAAATAAGAACTGCAGTAAAGGAGTGATGAGAACCAGGACAGGAGTGAAATTAGCTTCCTACTTCCTTCATGAAGTCATTCAGTATGAACACAAGGTATCAAACCATCTCTGTGGGTCTCTACTCACCCACAGAGTAGGTGGATTTCTGCCCTTCAGCTATGGGGTAAACTATTTCAGTCAGGATACCGTACATGCCAGTCCAACAAGGCATGTGGCAAAATACATTAAGATCTTGACAGAGCAGCTCAAATCTCTTGCTAAAACAACTTTCTGGCTCATCAGTGCTTGCTCCTGAAAACCAGAGTTGGTTGAAAAGTGTCCCACAAAAAAAATTCCCAAACTTGCAGAGAAATACTAATACTTAACAGAAATTGTACTGATGCTGAAAATATACTTAATAACCTCCTGTCAGTATAACACCTTTGCTGAGAACATAAGAACTAAAGAGACATGTGACAAGCCTCTGACATGTTTCTGCAAAATCTTGACTGGGATGTTAGTCAGTAATTACAAAAGGTTCTGTATAGTTAAAGAAAACAAATGCCAAGTGAGGTTTTGTTCTCTTTAAATGAGAAGAGGCACATGGGCTTTCAGTTGTTGTTAGTCAAAAGGAAAAGAATCTAATGATTTTTCTCATCCGTATTTAACTGACAGCTGATAATCTCAGCTCTGAAACTCATTAACTCAGAGATTATTATCTTGACCTGATAAAACCAAAGGTGAAACATCAGAAAAAGACAAAATGAAGCCTGGAGCTGAAGAGTGGGGATGCTGACGAAATCTGCAACTCTATCCAGATTCACCCATCCTTGATGACAATAAAATAAAAATATTTCTATTTTTTTCCCTTGTTACTTATGTTTTTTCTATATTTCTGTAAGTATTCACTGGCACAGACAATGACTTTGATGGGTAGCATAACAGCTGGTAAAAAAAGACATAATTTTTCCTAAATTTGGAGGTAAGTGTATGCACCATCTTGTCATTTAAAGTACACAGGAGCTGAAAACATTCTGGCAGTAGAGTGATTTCATATGCGGTTATAACGCCAGAAGTGTTGGTTTGTGTTACCGGGCAGCCTTCTCTAGAGTGTCCCGTGCCTTCACCAGTGTAAACTTCTGAGAGAATTTTCTTTCTTTTTTCTCTCCAGTAAAACAGCATTGGATTCAAGGATAAGACTCTTCTGTAATCAGTATTTTTTGTTATTCTTTCCAAGGAACACCTTAATACTAAAGAGGTGTTCCTGAGCAAATCTCATGTGGCATTCAGGACAGCCAGATATGAAGATGTGAACCTTTTTGATCCAGGAGAGGAAAGCAATCTGGTGATGGCTCAGCAGCTGGTTAGCTGGGATTACTGTCACTAGTGACAGTGATTGCTTTCCTTTGCCTGAGACCTAAGCACATAACTTTCTTGTCTACCCCAATGGAAGTACTTTGGGGCAGCTGTGGTTTCATTGTAGAGTGAGCAGAACATTAAAGAGGGAGTAGAGCTGAAGACATGATTTTAGCTCTCATTCACCAATGAATAGATGAGAACCTGAGCTGTGGATTACCTGTATGACTTTGATAATATCACCTCTGCTCTTTCCTTCAATGCTTTTCACCTAAAAATAATAAGTATTACCTCACCACAGACTTGAGCATTATCAGAATAAATTGGCTTATACCTTGAAGGCATTTTCTTGTCTGTTTCTACCTTTAGTTATTACAGACTGTTCTTTAGTTTCATTTGAAGATATGACTCCATTCCAAAGAAATCAATGCATTTCAAGCAAAGTTGCTATAAGTTTAACTTTTCCTGCCTAGGTTGCAGTTTTCAAAGAGAGCCTTTTTGCTTAGGCTAGAACAAATGTGGCAGGCTTCCTGACATCCATCATCAAGGACGGTACAATACTAGGTGATTAAAAAAAGGAGATGATAATGGGAGAAAATTTTGTGAAAATTTCTATGTTAAAAACAGAACAGATTCCTTTTTGAATTAGAGCAGAAAAAACCTGATACCATTGTGTAAAGTACTGAAGAGAAAATCTCTTGAGCATTGAGATGATCTTCCTGGTACTCTGAAAAGTAGCTTTCTGGCCATGAAAATATTGAATGATTGTTTGGTATATCCTATGGGACAACCTTTACAATCACAGAACCACAGGGTCAGGTTGGAAGAGACCACAGTGAGTCATCTGGTTCAACCTCCCTGCTAAAGCAAGGCCATCCTGGATGGCACAGGATTGTGTCCAGATGGTTCTTGAATATCTCCATTAAGGGAGACTCCACACCCTCTCTCAGCAATCTGTCCTTGTGCTTGGGCACCCACACAAGGTGGATCTTCCTGTGCATCAGTTTCTGCCCATTGCCTCTTGACCTAATGCTTAACAACACTGAGAAAAGCCTGGATTCATTAATCTTCTTGGCACCCTCCCTTCAGATGCTTATGGACTTACAGGTTGGATTTGGTGATCTCAAAGATTTTTCCCAACCTGATTCTGTGATTCCCTGACATTGATGATGTCTCCTCTCAGTCATCTCTTCTCGGGGCTGAACAAGCTCAGGTCCTTCAGCCTTTCCTCTTAAAAGAGACTCTTCCTTCATCATCTTTGTAGCCCTGTGCTGAACCCACACTAGGGAGACCCACAAGAGAGACCCTGTCTCTCTTGCACTGAGGAGCCCAGAACTGGACACAGCACTCCAGATGTGGCCCCACCAAGGCCGAGTAAAGGGTCAGGATCACCTCCCTTCACCTGGTGGCAATGCTCTCATTAATGCACCCCAGGACACCTTTGGCCTTCTCAGGCACAAGGACACACTCCTGGCTCAGGGACAGCTTGTTGTCCACCAGGACCCCCATGTTCTTCTCTGCAGAGCTTCTCTCCTGCACATCAGACCCAGCCTGTCCTGGTGTGTTGGGTTATTTTTCTCTCCAGGTTCAGGACCCTACATTTGACCTTGCTGAATTTCAGACAGTTCTCTGCCCATCTCTCCAACACATCGAGGTCCTTCTGAAGGGCAGCTTTCAGACAGCCTGAAAGACAGACACCCTCTGGGGAGTCAGCTGCTCCTCACAGCTTTGTGTTAGCCAAAAACGTTCATGTAAGTAGACTGATAACTTTATTGACCATGTATTGAGTCACTTACATACAGACTGCTTTCTCACCAGGGGAGGGAAGGAGATAGAAAAGGGTTATACAAAGCATAGCTGTTTTTTATTCATGTTGCTGTGTTCACTCACCTTTGGTCATCCCAGTAACAACCTTGTTTGATTCAGACGAACAAAGGGTTTTTAGAAATGAGGAAATTGTTGTAAAGTCTGAATATTGAGCATGAGCTGTCATGGAATAATGTCTTGATATAATCATTGATTTTTCAGCTTAGTTTGTCATAACAATTTCCTGCTGATTTATATTTTTACAAAATACCAATTGTATTTATTGCAATCATATTTTAGCAACTTGGGATCACAAATGGTTTATTACCTACATAGCTGAAGGGATTTCTGCTGCTGTTTTGGTATTAGATTTCCTACTAATCTTCTGCATCACCACTGCTTATCACAAAAAGGTGAGTAAGGAATCAATTTGCATAATATACTGAAGTAGGTGAGGATGGATGTGTTAACAGCTCATCCTACCATCCCCCTCAAAAAAAAAAAAAAAAAAAAAAAAAAAAAAAAAAAAGAAGGTGTACGTAAAATTTGAATTTTCTCACCATAATTTTAAATTTGAAAAAACCTATCAGTTCTACAGCCTATGAAAAAGTGACATTTTCTGGGTTTTTCTCCCTTTTTTCACATTGGGAAAACAAATGGCTTGCTTAAGTTCCTTTGTCAGCTAAATGCTTACTGTAGTGTTAGTTGAAACAATAAGGTTAAGGGTGATTTGTCAGGAATAACATCAAGCTAGGTATTGCTATTCCTGTTTTGTGCACAGAGGACAGGCGATATCTTGAAGTCTTCTACATCTTCTAGCATTTTTTTGCCCTCTGTTTTTATGTTCCAGATTTACAGCTGGATCCAAAGTAATAGTTTAAACCATTATCTAAGTTTGCTGTTTTCCCTGCCAAATATCTCTTGTGGTCTGATCAAGAATCTCTTCTTCCAAAGAAAAAAAAATACTGAGCAGAAAATGTATTCCTTCTCCTACCACAATATATGAGGCTGCTGGAATTTTGGGCAACATATTAGTATTTCCCAGAAACAAAGGGTTTCTTCTGACTTTTATGACACAGTGCTAACCTCATGCATGTTGCAGTTTGTAAGTCTACCTGGATTTTTATTGTATTTATTGGTTTCAGTGGAAACCAATAATATCAGCAATATCAGCATTATATTTGAATTAGATCTTTTAGACTATACTATCATGTATGATGTAGTTTCTTCCACTATTTTTCTGACTAAATGTATGTCTTTAGAAAGAAGAGGAAGATCAGAGAGGCTTTATCAAAAGCTTTGTACTCTACTCAGATCTGGGTAAGATCACCTGTTGAGATGAAGCTTACTCACGGTTTGCACTGTATATTTATTAAGATCTTTCCCTTCTGTGTCGACTCTATATCCCCTGAATCATATAGTCTAATCTTAAACTACATAGACAGGAAAATTTGAAGATTTAAAAATATGATTACTACTATTCATTAGTTTTTGATGAATATTCTTTAATGCTTTAGAGTTACATTTTGTAATGCTTTACAGTTACAATTGAGACTCTACTCTGTTCCATGTTATTAGCAAATTACCTCTTTTGGTATGGTAGCCCTTTTATTATTTGTGTCTCTGTTAATGTCTTTTTTCCTCAAATCATCATTTATAAAACTGAGGTAAACATTTATATTCTATGATACTCTGTGACTTACCTGTTTTTTCCAGTTCAGCTTCGCTACAATTCTTTAGCTGCTTCAGTGCATCTTTTTTTTTTTCTTCTTTTTTTTTGTGCAGTAATAATACATGTTTTGGAGCACTGAGTCTATTTTTCCCCCTTAATAATCCTATTCAGGCACTGAAGTTTAGAAGTGAAAAGACAGGAGCCAATTTCACTGCTTCTGTTTTGTTTCTTCACACCCTTAATCGAGGGTGTGTTTAGGGAAATGTGTGTTTCACGGTGGATGTGAGACCCCATTTTCACGGTGGATGTGAGACTCTGGCTTTCCACCTATCACCTCTCAGATCTCACTCCTGTATGACCCAGTGATAAGCCCACTCTCAATATGCCCTTATAAGGCCGATTTCGCTCATTCTGACTGTTGGGTTACTGTTTGTACCAGGATGAAGTTCTTCTTAGAGTGGCCATAGGCTAGGGACTGGCCTTTTGCTTCACGAAACACCTTTCCTTCACACCAGTTCGCCCAGGCACTGTAACATTAAATTGTCTTAATGAAATGACTAATTCTTGGCATAGTCAATAGCTTCAGAATAATTCATGTTTTAAGATGGATGTAGGAGGGACTGCATCGGTATCTGAAGGGTTCTGTGTGAGGACAAGAAGGGGGCATTTCACTGGTGCTTTACCAGGGCCCAGATGTGAGACAGTTGGAAAACACAGTCCAGCTGCAACTTCTTTTTTCATATGACTTAAATCTGAAACGTATTTCATAGAAAACAAGAAGACAAAGCTCCATTTTTATTGATGGTTTCATACTTCCCAATAATAAATCAGCATCTGAAGAAAAATTTTTCTGCTTTTTCAAAGCGATAGCTGCTTCGAGAAAAGTTCTTTAACTTTTTTTTTTTTTTTTTTTTTTTTAATGTTTTTCTAGCCTCCTTGTAACAGTTATGGAAGATCCAATTTTCATGGCATACAGAGCTGAGAGAGAGGAGTCATCACTCCGGCAGACAGAGGAGATTTATGTCAACAGCAAAAACATCTCACACAAACATAAGGAAAGATCATTAGGTTCTTTCTTAAGAATAAAGTAATCAAAGCACAGGCCTTTTATTTGCAGCATAGACTTTGTCTGTGCTGGCAAGAAGTGGAAGGTCAAACAGGCTGTGCTGGGCATGGCCTGGGCTGCTTTGGCACGACAGTGATGGGACCCTGGCTGTGTTGGTGTTGTATTGCAGCCTGCAGTTACCCAATCCTTTAATTCACATGCAGGATTAGAGACTATTTGTCCTTCTGTATTGAAACACTTTTACCTGGTAGGTGGACTCTTAAGTACCAATTTTAGAACAGCGTTAATATGCAAAATGGAGTGGCATATGCTTACATACAGTTAATTTGGTCTGAGAAATCTATGTGTATGAGAAGCTTATGTGACAGCATGAGGAAGAAAATGTGTTTGATGTTGTCTATGTTCATGGTTTTTGCATGTCAAATTGAGAGCTCTATAGAATAATAAATACTCAAGATTTTCTGCACAGAAGGTGTTATTTTGCTGCCCAGCAAACAGTGCTATTCAGATGACAAAAGCAAATGTATCAGGGCTCCTTGAACCTAGATTTAGAAGTATAAACAGCAGCTTGGTATCTGACAGCATTGTGGTTTACCAGGCTTCTTGCCACTCACTACAGTAATTTCAGTGTTTTCTTTTTGGGGATGCAATTGAAGTGTAGCCTCTGCTCTCCTCTCCCACTTCTTCACCCCCTTCACTCCCCCCATGCCCAGAAGAAAACAAAACAGGAAGACTCTGTCACTGTCAGGTTATATTTAATAATTTATTATAAGGTTTAATTGAGCAAAAATAAATGAGAACATGGAAGGTATATGATTAAATGATGCAAAGCAGTAGAAAGCATGACTGAGAACATTTACAAAACATTACATATACATATGTAGTTGTATGTGTGCATATGTATATATTCTGCTGAAACCTACAGAAGAAGTCACACAGAAATTGAACAAACAGACAAAAAAAAAATCCCTAAACAAACAGAAATAGAAGGCAGACCTGAGAATTCGGATCTATGCATCTTATGGCCTTTTACAAATCTATTGAATTACTGAGGACAGAATCCCAGTAGATGAAGGTGTTACCATGACAGCTGATAATCATCTTTGTCTGCACACTGCAAACTGTGTGCCTGGCCCACTTTTCTCTTGCAGCATATGTAAAAATGCTGCTGGATATGGTGTTTGGGGTTTATGTTTGATTTTTTTTTCTTTTTGAAAGGGGTTAGTGGTGGAGGCGTCATGAGTCTGCCTATAAATCAGGAACCAGTTCTGCTTGGCTGGCCGGGAAGAGCATCACAGTCTTACAGTGAAAAGCACATTTTGGGCAGCCTTCTCCAGTGGAAAGCTTTCTTCATGTGCACAGGAAAATAGGAGCCTAGATTCTTCTGAGAATATCATGGACACAAGGCTTCTCTTCACTATTTGAGCAACAATAGCATCATGTGGTTATCCTGCACTTCAGCTAAAAATCTAAAATCCTAAACTAAAGGGTCCTCTCAATATATGCTGAAGACTTAAATTGTTTACAATGTTGTATACCATTAAAAACATCTTGTTTTGGTTTTCTGTATTCCTGAACAAGGACACATTGCAATGGGTGTTTGGGTTTTTTTAAATTTCTCTTGCTGAAGATTTTCAGATATACGAATTCTTGAGTGTGAAATTGATGAGGATACACAGAACTGTACTACTAACAAGTTGGTTTATTTCCTGAGTTATCAAATGTCATAGCAGAAAATTCTAAGTTGTGCACAGCCTTACAAATGAAACCTTGTAACGTTGGGTCATTTCTAATGATCTCCCGATAGTAAAATGCCAAAATAACAATGTAACGGATTTGATTACACAGAAGGGCTCAATTGGAGTCCTGATACACAAACATGCATAAGCTGAGGAGATGGTATTGTTTTACTGCTTTTAGAGACAGTCAAAATACATCCCTGCTTTACTGAGGGTAAAAAAAGGGGAGAGGATGAGGTTAAATATCTGGAACACCAGACTGTTTTGGTTATTTGTAGTACTGCCCTTATTTCTTTTCTCTCTTGGTACCTTCAGCTTATCTTTTTGAAACAATTGCTTATTTTGGAGATTTGAAGAGAAAACAAAATCTGTAGTGCACTTCTTTGCAGGTATGTAATTTGTTTTAATTCAAATTCCATAGACATATTAGTTCTACCAGGATAATCCACAGGGAAAATCACATCACACATAGCATAGTAAGAACAATATGGTAATTTTTTTTTTCCCAAAAAACAATCTCAAAACAACAGCTTTATTTTTGTACCATAGTAATATCAGTGAACAGCAGCTGAACAAGTGACAAATTAAAACCAAAAATAAAACAACTCCAAACTTACCAATATTCTCATTGGTTTAAAAACTAGTAAGCTATGCACAAGAGAAACTTCCAAAAGCTCAATTTGAAATATAATATTAGAACTCTTTAAATATTTTGTGAGTCTGGCAGGTTGAGACCCAGTAAGAGTTTGTTTGCTGTTTGTATTAGGTAAATAGACTTTCTAGTGTAAACAAACCATTGTTTATTGCTGCTTAATTTCAATATTTCCCATAGATTTGTCCTTTCCTTTTGGACACTTTTTCATTTCTTTTGAATAAACTCCACCAACTGTTATTCAGAATTTTTTTGTTAAACAGTTACTGTGCTATTTCATGCTGTACCACTTGCTCACATAGTTAAGAGGGAGAAAAAAATGAATCAATGAAGCAAAATGACCCAGGATACCAACCAGATCAGCATACAATATAAACTGTAATAGTTCTATGGGTTTTTTAAAGTCTTAAAAACTTTGCTGAAAGGAAATAAATATAATAAAATGTGTTGTCATTAAAAAACTGAGTGTTGAATGCCTTGAAGGGTATTCTAGGGCAACTACCATCTGTGTGATTTAAAAATGAATATATGAGGTTAAAGTAAATTAAAACCTTTTCCATAATAATAAAATTAATCTTTTTCATTGGGTCAAAAAGGGAAATGTTTAAATTCGGTGCTCAAAGGAATATTCAATGATTAATAGTACAACTAAGTCTTTAAAAGGTGTAAATTTACATCTCATTGAAAAAGACTTCTGAATGTGGCAAAGGCATTCACCAGAGTTTGGAACAACAGGATGAGAAAGAAACTCACAGTCTAGAAGAGAAGGTGAAAGTTAGAACCTGCTATTTTCTTTATTCATTTCAGACAAATTCCTTTACCTTAAAGAACTTCTCTGACTGTAATATGTTCATGATACTACTCCTTCTGCCCATCTTCTGCTCTCCCTTGGCTGTATGTCTTGGGGTAAAACAGTGTTTCTGTGAGGAAACAGGTTGTTTTAAAGGCTGGACCCACCAAGGAACACAAGAAGCTGGACTCTTCCACACCTGCGCTTTTGGTAGGGTAGTTTCAGCAATTAACCCTCTTTATGACCTCTACCTGACCTAAATTCCCAGCCACCTTCTCTGTTAGACACCAAAATGTTTTCAAGAATGCTCAAAAATAGCTTGTTCTAACTATATTGCACAACTTAACAACCTGCCTCTTCTCCAGGTCTTATCCCAGGACTAGGGGACAGGAGGAGAGGACCAAGGAAACACAGAAGGCAGAACAGGTGAAGTACATCTGCTACCAGCATTTATTAGTTTGCTCTTGAGAGTTACAAATAAGAAACCTTACTTGAGAAAAAGGAAAGATTTCAGATTCAGAGGATTGCTCAGAGGATTGATCTTGTTTCATTTCTAGTGGCAGGTTTTTTGGTTTTGTTTGTCTCAGTGCTTTTTTGTGTGTCTGTTTTTTTTCAGGATGATGATTATTATTTTTGTAATCATAAAGATGTCAGGGCACCAGGACTCTGATTTTTCAATTTTATTTTTAAATTTTATGTGGAACATACTCCTTTAAATATACTCTGTTATTGAACTCTATAAAAGTACAAATCAATTGTATTTATTTATAGTAGCCGAACCTCTGCCTCAGTGAGTATATCCTAGTGCAATTTCCTTCAAAGCTGAGATGCTCAATAGGAGTTAATCCTCTGAACAGCTTTGTAAGTCTGACACTAAGGGGTATTTCCAAAACCAGCCGGTCTGTCTACAAGATAGGTGCTAAAATGTTCTTTTAGGCTGCAGACCCCAGGAGTAGAAGCTGTCTGCCAAGTTCTCAGACTGTATTGTTCAAGGTGTAAGTAAGGAAACATAAAAGACATTTTCAAAACATACACTTTCCTGGAGAATCATTTTGGGCTAGAGCACAAGACATACCTTCCCAGCTGTGTCCTGCTGGGGTGTGGTGTCAGGGTATGTGTGGGCTCAGGGTGACCACTGCTCCTTTGACATATCAGGCAAAAAGTTCCACCCTGAGGCTAGAGACACACAGCAGTTTAGTTCCAAACACTCAAATGGACCAGGTTTTTCACTGCCACATGAATTGCTGGTTCATCCAGCATCACACCAGGCAAATCACTCAGGAAATGGGAGACCCTTCCCAGTTCTGTCCCAGCCTGCATCAGACAAGTAGCCCGCTCTCTCCCCTGCCCTCTGAAGCTCCTTTACAGAAACAACTCATAATTTTAGGATGAAGAAGAGCCTGCAGGACTTTGTAGGACACTCCTCCACCAAGAGGGTCGTTATATCTGCTTTTGCCCCTACCTTTTTTTGTTGCTGATGTTCTTTTCTAATAGTACAATGCATTCAGAGTTACAACAAAAGGAAGAGTATCTGGATAACCATGGGATAAACAAGTGATGAGTTTGCCAACATTTCATTTAAAGCACAGGAGTCTCAGGAACACTGAGATAGCCTCAGCTGTGTGAGCTCAGATACTACTGGGGCAGGCTGACCCTGTGCCACAGGACTGACTAGTGCCACTGCTCTGACTAATTTCTAGGCCCTGATTAGGCTTGATGCATAAAGCTCGAGATTTACCTTACTATCTGAGCTATAGACTTACAGTTATGCATCCCTACATACAACTTAGGATATAATGTTTGAGCTAGAAATACCAAAGGAAATGTACAAAGCTATCTAACACAAGTTTCCAAAGATTATTTTTACACTACTCACATTGTTAGCCTGTATAGTTAGATAAAATAATTAATATGAATTACTAGCCATGGTTGACATGTTTCTTCTAACCTTATGTTTACTTAAAAAGACAACTTTGTAGTTTTAGAAAAGCATCTCAGTGGTTCTAAAGAGTATTTAACACCTCTCTTAACAGTTTATTCAATTAAATTGTTACACTAAATAATTAATTTGTAGCATTAACCAGTAAATTTCATAAAATTATTTAAGTGATCAATAGCTTATCCTACTAAGATATAAACAAAAGCACAGTATCTTTCTTTCTTCAATACTTTTCTTTGTTTGTGCTGATGTCTATATGTGTATTTGAAAAGAGGAATGTATGTAAGAAATATTTGCAAGTATCAAAATTAATCTCTTTTAATGCCTTTTTTTCCTCTGAAATAAAACTGTCTTAGGCAGACATTTATTATTTTCTTTGAAATGTCTATAATTTACCCAACAATGGTAGAATGGGAGGAACTTTCCTACAGAACTCTGTCAGAACATTTTGTAATTAGAATAAAGGTTGAGCACCTCTGTATGTACTTTTATGGATCATAAAGGAAGATATCATCCAGAATTCAATGAACTGTGAAATATTCTAAATCATACTTTTGACAATATCTGGCTGCAGTGAGTTCTGCAAAGTTGTGTGATAACAGTGGTGGTGCATTGTGCAAAATACAGTTTTTTCTATACTGCATGATGCATGTTAGGCAGGCTGCTACTTGGTTCTTTCAGCCAGGATAGGGAAAATGAGCCCGTCACGCTTCAGTCCGTTCATACAGAGTAACTTGGAGCTGGGAATTGGACTGAACACACAACATTGTTTCCAGCTCCTGATAAAAAAGAAGGAGGAGAAGAAATTGAATGCTATGGGAAAATGTTTTGTACTCAACATGGCCCACTGCTGTGTGCTTAAGTGTTTGCCAATTTCTCCTAATCCTTTTAAAGATTACAGAATCTGTTTTTATTTTTGTTGATATTTTACCACATTTTTTACTGCCTTTCATAAATTTCTCTACCTTTCTTAATGATGATTTTCAAAGAAATAAAAGGTTACCATGTATCGTTCTTTGGTAAGAAGTCATAACACCTTTTTTTAATGTGTTTTCTTTTTTTTCTAGTAACCATCTCAAATCAGAACAATTTCAAAAAAGTGGTTCTGGATATCCCCTGTCACAGCCCATCATTTATGGAAACTCAGGAAATATGACAAGGGTAATTTTATTTTATGTAATTTATTCTGTTTTAAGTATAGAAGCAGTGATGAAAATAAATGTTCAACTGAAACCCTTATTTTGGTTATTGGTATGGAATTGCCAAACCAACCAATTGACTTTGTGCTATTTTCTCTGCCCACTCTGTCTTCCTATCATACAATTTTTAAAAAGACTGAAAATAATGTGTCAGCTGATTAAAAATTAACGTCATTCATGTCAAATATTCTCATAGGAAAATATCTACAGTAAAATATATTAATGCACTTGACAATCTCAGGATTGTAAGAGAACATAGTAAATCTGTTGAACCTCATGAGGATTTCTGTATCAAAGCAACAAAAAACCCCAATGAAATTAATTCTTTGGGACTTTAAATGTGATATTTAAAAAGATTAACTTCTTCATATTAGAGAGCCTATTACTTTTTGAGCTTACATTCAGTTAAAAAGGAAATATTGTTCGCCATTACAGCTTGCAATATTCATAACAATATGGACATTTTAAAATGCTTTAATTATATTTAATCATACTTCAACCTCAGTTACTTTCATATGTGTTTTAATTGTGTCTGTAAAAATCTGTTGAGCCGCATAGGCATGTAAAAATCTTTGTAAAGTGAAACTTCCATTTTCTTCAATAGCACCAGTTCTCCCGCAGATTCTAATATTTAGGTTGCACAATGCAATTTAAATAATTGCTGAATACACAGCACCTTCACCCATCACTTTTTACTGTCTTTTAAGGACCTGGACAGGGAGACAAAGTTCTTGTTACAACAAGGTAGTCAATATTTTTTCACGGTTTCTTTCATTCCACCATAAGCCTATCCTTGTTTCCAATTTACCTCATCTTTTTATCTAAAATAAAAAGTGAATAGCATTTATTTATAATATCAAGAACAAACACAGCACCCTTCATGTAGTGCAAGACTTTATAGCTGCATAATTCATATATCCAGCTCTTTGATTTTCAAGTTGTGTTACTATAGGGGTGTTGCACAATCAGTGTTTTCTACTTACAAACCATAGGCAGGCATTCTGACCAGTTCTTTGGGTGAAAAATGTAAAATTCTAATATATCCTGCTGTATAATAAGTGTGTTTGGAAAGAGTCACAAGTATTTGAATGATGTATGGAAGAATGAAGTTTTCTGGTGCTGTTGGATCTATTCTCATAATCAAAAAGCAGCTTTTCACACTTTTTCCACTGTTCACTTCATTCTGTGTGTGGATAAAAGCCACACTGATTCCTTTGCAGCAGGTATAAAAAGGATCCAGATACACTGATATTAAACACTAAAGCAGAGGTTAATTGGAATTCATCATTCCTTCCTTTTTAGTATTTTGTAAATAATTCTGTATTTCATGCTAAAAAGCACAGCCATTCAAGACAGTTATATTTCCTAATGGAAAACCCCCCTGCAGTTTCTAAACTACCAGATGAAAACTAGCACATGTGGCTGGTGAGCTAAGTCTGAGC
Source organism: Cettia cetti (assembly GCA_013401135.1). NCBI lineage: Eukaryota > Metazoa > Chordata > Aves > Passeriformes > Sylviidae > Cettia > Cettia cetti. Next base: position 17,093 of record VZUI01034474.1, read on the forward strand.
AGAGGTTTATATGCTACAGGCTGATGGTTTTTGTCAGTTCCTAGAGATCAAATATCTCAAAAACCCCTACTCCTCATAGCATTGCCTGTTAGACTGGAAAGCTGAACAAGCATGAATTTAATTCCTTTTCTGATAAATGCAATACATAGATATGATTAATGATTAACCTTTTTTTCTCTTTGCCGTAAGCAGGTAAGGGTCGTCACAGATTGCCAGCACTTAGCAACTTCTAAATAAATGAGTGCCTGAAGGCTGTATTTTGTACCTAAATTATTGCTATAGAGAGCACTTTAAAACCCTTCTGCCCTTAGATACTCAATTTCAACCCCTTTTCCAGCAAAGTGTTATTAAGTTAGAACAAAAGTTGATTACAGTTTTCTGCATCCTGACAGGATTTCTATATATATGTTGTGGAATGAAGTATTTTCCTGAAATGTCATGGTAGACTTTTGACAAAACAAAAGAGAGCAGCTATTTTCAATGCTTCAACAAACTTTTTTGGTTTGTCAATACATTTTCAAGCTTTACTTGTAGCTTTTGTGGAACAAAAAAAGAAGAAAACAAACCCAGAAAAACCTCCCAAGGACAGAACTTGATACATGTGACCACATGCCTGCCACAAAAAATAATGTCTAAATATTTACTCAGTAAATCAGCAAACTCCCTGCTACAAGAGATTCTCCTTTCTTTTCCTTTACAAAGGCAGATGAAATTGTTTCAAACAAGTGTACTCACAGACAATTTAAACTATAAATAATGACATGTAGCTGTTAAAAAAAATGGGACTGTTCAAGTTCCTTAGCACCATTTGATGATTTATTAGCAGTCTCTTTCAATTTCACCTTTTCTGCACCAAGTGACTCCAAAATCAAAAGTACCAGCATGCATCAATCTATAATAGTCACAGTTAAGATATATTAGTAACTATATTTAGTAATGCCGTGTATTATTGGTTCATAGGGGTGAATATATTGTTATCAAAGGCTGATTGCAAAAAAAGTAAATCACAGTCACAGTTATATATTCATAACACATCCCCAGAACCAGAAATAAAAGTGAAAGCTTTATTTTATTTCTTCTATTTTATCACTTTCTAATGCTAAGTGCCACTTGCACCAGCTGCCCTGGTTACCACTGAAGACATTTTGTTGCCCTCCATCCCTTCACAGCTCATTAGCTGAAAACAGCAACTCTTGGGTCAGGGGTAGATGTATTATCTGTGTGCCTTGCACAGGAAGAAAGCAGAGACTGCAACAGGGTCCCATGAGGTCCCTGGGTCCATCTAAAGGCCACTGTAGTCTCTAGGCAGGCAGCTCTACCATGTGTTCCAATAGAGTTTTCCTTTCAGTGGAAGCACTAGGAGCTGTACAAAGTAGTCTCAGTGGCCATCACTTAGGTTGTCAACAGGCATATGCCAGGAATTGAAGCAATTCCATGAAAACAGAATTTTATGGCAAACTCTTCTCAAAGTGTCTGCCTGGTTCTCATGGAGCTTTTCTGAGGAACATCTATGGAAGGTATGTGAATACACCAATGTTACAGTGATATCATCTGCTGTTCTGGAGTGGAACCAACGGCAGCATCCACTGGCTCCTGAATACTTTCGTGCTTCAGGTTACCAGTTGTCTTAGACTATGTTACAGTACATTGTAAAGTTGCATCTTCATTTTCAAATTCCAGTGTGCTTGTGTTTCGGCTCTACAAGAAATACGTTCCCAACAGGTCCTGTGGCTTTGTTCAATTTTCTGTGTATTATATGAGACCTCACAGGTATTGTATAAATGCATTAGTTGAGAAGATGGTTGCATTATGCAATGAAAGCAAAATATTTAGTAAAACTGCTATATATGGCCATATATATAGTCAAAACTGCTATAATGCCCCCTTCCCTCCCTTTTTTTGTGTGTTTTGTTTGAAAATAGCATCTACTTTTTCATCAACTTGACAATAGTCAGGTACTGCATAGGAAGACAAAGCCACAGACAGCAACTGTTCCCCAGGAAACATGAGGGGAACCTTATATAGACCTTCTGCTTTTTTATTGAAATACAGCTGAAGTACTAGGTTGAGAATTTAGATAGGTTATTAAAGTATATGGAGACTGGAACAATAAAGCAGTTATGATATTCTCCTGTTTTGCCTTTTTGCCACTTTTGGACTATGTAGACTGTGTAATTATTAAATGACTAGTATTTAAGTCAGAGAGGAAAAAAGTTACTTGGACACAACGTTGAAACCTGTAGGACATATTGAAAGCTTAATCTAAGGAGTTTCAAAAAAATATATATATAATTTTAGGGCAAGTGAAAGAATCCCTGTTGCAAAGGAATAAAAATAACTGACCATTTCCCCAAAAGGCAAATATTTGGCAAATCTGCACTGAGTAACAGAAATACACCAGCAGAATATCTATCCTCCTGTATCTCATTTTGCATTTAATGCTTGCAAATTGGAAATTTTCCCTAAGCAAAATGTCAACCGAATCTTTTTCTTAAATGAAAGTGTGAATGAAGCTTCCTTGATGGGTACAGCTCTGAGAGCACCATAGGTATGGTGCCCTGACAGCGTGGGAGAGCAGTTTTTCATTTTAGTTCATCAAAATACTCTCTGTAGGGAGCCATTCTATTCCTGAGTATGGCAGCACTGTAAGAAGGAAAAGAGGTAGTGAATGAGACAAGGAAAAGCAGGAAAAATAAATAAAGGTGATTGTGGTGGGGTAGAACTGTTTCATTTAAGTGGATCACAAAGCTTTTTTATTCAGCAGCCGTTCACTGAGGTGTAGAAAGCTATAAGTCTGCAAGGTCTCTTAGCCAGGAAAATGGTTGGAGAAAAGCTGACCATACTGTATCAGTAAATGTTTAATCGAAAGCAGAAGTTTCTTCCATACCTTTTAATACATATATATATAATGTGCATATATAAAACAACCCAACAGCACTTTTTCAGTTAAATTACAGTTCATAAAATCAATCGTTTCATTGGAAAAGAGTCTATGTGTCTCCTCCTTGATATGTTTCCTCAACCTGTCCTGAGAAACAACCAACAAGCTGAATCCCTCTGGTAATCATGGCAATAGTTTCACACTGGGAACAGAACACAAGGCTCTTCCAGGGCCTACAAGAGGGCAGATTTTTCTTCTCACAATTTCAAACATATCAGGGCATCACAAGGAGTACATAAATATTTGATAACAGTTACAAAAATCTAAATGTTCAGGATAGATAAAATTCATTCCCCACCTACAAGTGTGCCTTCCAACTTAATCCCTCATTACTGATTACAAACACCTACTACAGTTCATTTTTTAAAGACGTCTTCCAAAGACAGGAAATTTCCATTGAGAGGTACTCATCCTCCTTTTGAAAGTAAACAGATGCTTGACACAATGATCATACAAGATACAATGTGCATCTAGAACAGAAATCTGAGAAGGAAACACAGAAAATCAAAGTAACGCTGACCAGAAAGACAAGACCAGAGCTCAGCTCTACCATGTCTGGCCCAGACATGGCACAAGCAGTTGCCAGCTGGGCAAGTGGCCCGCCCACTTTTTTTTTTGTTTGAAGAACAGTTTTCCAGCTTTTTAAAGTTAGGCTCGCAGGCATAGTTACCCAAATAATTTGTGAACAAGAAGACTTTGCAGCAGTTCTGAGGACAAGACTGTGTTGCTGCTAGGGATGTTCACAGCTCTTGGGGGCATCATGAGAATTGCACATGTAAGGGATGAATGTATGCCCCAGGAATTTAAGATTAGAGCTGGACCAGGCAATAGCCCTACCTTAATGCATCAAACCCTATTCCCAACAAAACATATCAGCCTGCCACTCCAGTATTTGTTGGTGTCTGGCTCAAACAACACCCAACCACCCTTTAGGGCAGTGAATGAACCCACTTGAATCTGAAGGTGACCCCACAGCACTGACGCTGCATCTTGAGTTGGCAACATTTCAGTGACTCCAGTGGGAATTGTAGGCTGTGGCAAGGACCCACAGAGGTTGTGGGTGAAGACAGGCTGGCCTGCTAGTGGGGGCGGGAAGGAAGGCCCCAGTGCCTAATGCGCCATTGCAATGGAGGCCCAGAAGGAACCTTCTCCGGTCATGCAGAAACCTTCACACCAACCAACACAGTTCATTTGTTTCCACCACTTTCTTACAACACAGACGTGTCCCCCTTCCCTCCCCCCAACCCCCCAACCCCCTCCTTTCTGAACATATTGACAAAAGGAACGGCAAAATAAATAAATAAAGACTTAGCCTCTGCTTTGGGGAAGCCGCCTCTCCAGGTTCCGCATTGGCGGTGCCCCAGCTGGAGCTGGTAGGCGTCAGTTTTCAGGGCAAAAAGTGGGTGCAGAGGGGCCGGTGGCTCCCGGTCCTGGAGGGAGGCTCCAGGCTCAAGTGTCCGTGTGGGCGGGCAGCCCCGGCTGTCATTGCACCAGCCCCGAGCCGTAGCTGAAGGTGTAGCTGCTGGCAAGCGACAGCGACTGCGGGTGCTCCTCAGCCTGCTCCGACGGGTAGCTGGGGAATGTCTGCGCCCGGGACACCTTCGCTGAGCCGAGGTTGTGACCTGCAGGGGGGAGGCACGAACACAAAAGATGTAACTGGGCTTGGAAGCTTTTCACCATGGACACAGACTCCAGTGGATTAACTTTATACTGTCCCACGGTGCCAGGCTGCCTGGAGAGCAGACTTGCTTCATCTGGGGCTGCAGAGGAAGACGTTTCCTGTCGCCAAGGGCACAAATGGCTGACAGACTGCCAGCCAAGGCAAAAAGTCCCAGACCCAACTCAGGCAAAATTTATGGTCAGAATTATTTTTCAAAATTTCAGAGTCCCATATTTGTGCATTTTCTGCTTAAGTTATGTCAGTTAAGACTGACAAATAACTAGTGCAAGATCTTTTTTACCTGAAGCACTGCTCATGAAAGTAATGCCAGGTGTTTCAAAGGGATTAGTCCCACAAATGCCACTTCATTTGCTTATTGTCTTTCGAACACGATGCCAGTTTGTGAGGTAAGCACAGCACCACTGTCATGCCAAAATGAACTGGAGGTGGGATATGGTGCACGTGAAAGAATACTGGTTGGGAAGAGGATGTGCTGGATGCTTTTTCAGATGGGCTTGTGAATCTCATATTACCATTGCTTTAATCAGCAATATGGAAAACTACATGTGAAAAGCCAGTGATGAAACTCTGGTAACCCTGATGACCCAATTCTATAACCTGAATGTTTTCCTACCTCATATTTCCTTTTGAAATTGAGATTTAATTCGTACTAAAAAATTAACTTTCATTATCTTCATGCAATGTATCCTTTTTTTTTAAATTTAAATGTATATTGAAGATTGGATTCAACATGGTTTTACATAATGCTCTTAAAAATGTCTTAATACACTTATTAACAGTAGGAATGCAAAATCATATTTTTATGTCAACCACAGAGATTAAAGAATATCTGCAATGGTATAGACTCAAATACTAAAGAATTCAGCTCATGTTGACATGTTTCAAAACAGTTAGCTGGCCCAGTAGTGCTGGAACCAAGGATGATGTTCATCGGATTTGGTAAAAGTTTTCCTAACTTGCATTTGGAAAATTTTGATTATAACATATTACTGACTTCCTCATGAAAAAACCCCATGATTCCCCTTGAACCTGAGACTATCAGAGCAATGCTGAGACCAAGACAGAAAAAAACCCAACAAACTAAATGAAAAGTAGAATAAAAGGTACATCTTAGTGACACTGAAGAAAATAAAACCAGAGTCTGAATTCCCAGTGGCATGTTAATGATCATAAAATCTTTTTCAAAGAACAAGCAAGCAGGATTAATTTTTTATGTGTATTTTTATTATTCATTCATTGGGTTAAATTGACATTGGATACCAAAACTTGGCTGAGATGAAAAGTTTAAATGTTTTCTGCTTCAGGAAGTTTTGCATCAAACTGAATTAAAGTTTATGGTTACTGTGAGCTTTGAGCTATACAGTAGCTGATAATGTTTGTGAATAGTCTTAAAGGTTTTATTGCTTTGACCAACTTTTAACCCTGACACTAAATAAGGCCTTTATTAATTTTTTATTTTTATTTGGGAATACATTACAATAACTGCCACTTTATTTCTAAATCTAATGCAAAACTAAACGTGAGAAGATGAATGATTCTAGATTTTAATTTTGTGTTCCAAATGTGCCACATGTCTTTCTCAGGATGTAGAATCTTGCTTTTCCTTTACCCAGAAGCTAGAATCATAGGTCTTTTAAATGCCATAAGGACCTGTTAAACCAGGCACATGATTTCTTATGTAAATTTTGTCTCTTTCCTACTAATAAAGAGAAATAACTTCCCTTCATTGTCTTCATATATTCTATCTAAAGAATATAAAACAATCCCTGTTACAACAAGCAGGATTAAAGAGACTTACCAATCACATAGTTCCCTATACTCAGGCCTATTTGTGTCATATGCTGTATCTTGTGTAATTAATATTAAATCCACTTTTGTAGAATAGTTTAGCTTTAATACAGTGATGAAGAGTGCCCCATATACACTAATTTCTAGCCACTAATTTCTAGCTAAGAAACTTAGGCAGTGTCTTAGAATGTGGAAGATGAATTTGAACCTATTAGGGTTAAAAGGAAATTAAATTCAGGTCTTTCATTTCCTGTATATATGCCTCAAAGGCTTGATGCTCTTTGAAAGAAAATTTGTAAATCCTAAATGTCACAACCGGGCTGATTTTTGCCATTCTGCAGCCAAAGGGGTTAAGGAGGAGAAGTGACTTCTCCCCTAACTACTAGGATATGTAGTGAAAGAGAAGAGACAGACAGATTGAAAAGACTAAGGCACACTTAAGAGACCCAAGATGTCTGACACTTCTGGTTGAGGCTCAAGCTGAACTGTATGACATCAATCTATGAAAATAATAACAAAAAAACCATTGGTTCAAATGAAATGAGAAAGCTATGGGTAATAGAAAGGTTATGAGTTTGGAAAGAATGAATCTAGGCAATATATTTGCTTTCAACTTATATTCTTACAAAAAACCAATTAACTATGTTAATATCTTCAATAAAAGAATAAGAAAATGATAGTGGCAAAATAATAACATAGTCCAAAGGTTCCAAGTTGACTTAAGACTTCTAAGTAGTAAATTTCCAAAATTTAGGGCATTTTTCATTTTTTTGTTAAAATTCAGCATATCATATACTGGAAATTCTATAGTATAATAGTTCCTTTTACTTTCATTCTTAAATATAATTTTAATATTCATACAGCTGATCAGCCTTATGGAGCCCTAGGTACTGCAGTGTCTCCAAAGTTACATTTTGTCAGCAGTAAGGATTTTGAAACTAAAGAGACAGGTAAAGTTTTTGCAGTAAGGGATTAAAGTTCCACAGCTTTCTCAATTGCCTGCTTCAGTCATATTTCAGCCTTAAAAAGTTAAGAGAGAGGAAGAAGAATACTACTGTTTGTGGATTTTGCAGCTCTTTGGTACCACAGCTGCTTTTGAGAGCACAAAACTAACTCTTCCCTACAATTCTTTTGAAGTCAGCATTAGATGAATTTGATTCACACAGACTTCGTGACCTGAAAACACCAATAGAGCTAGGGGAGGTTTTTTCCCCATGGCTTACAAAGGAAAAGTTGCCTTTTTTTTTTTTTTTTTTTTTTTTTTTTTTTTTTTTTTTTTTTTTTTTTTTTTTTCTGTTCCAGGACAGGACCCTGGAAATATAAGTATTATTCAGCCTGCTTCATCCTTTATTCAAATTTACTCTCAGGATTAGAGAATGCAATGAAGCTGCAGTCCAAAGCAATTAGATATGAATGATCCATCAAGAAAATTTAATGTAACCCTGCAAATTACATTAAATTAGATTTTTCCTGATCTTAATTATGTTGGAAGCAGAGGCAGTATACACAAGGATCTTATTTCATAGCATGGTGCTTATTTATAACAATTCTTTAGAGGAAAAACCCAATGGTTTCCTAGTAACAGCAGTGACTGATGTACATATAAGTAGATCGATCACAACTTCTGAGAGAAAACTTGCAGTACTAAGCTAAATGAAAAAAAAAAAAAAAGAAAAAAGATAAGAGATCCAGAAATAAGCTTTAAAAGCTCCCTTACTGCTGCTTATTGGGAGATATTTGTGTTTCATATTCAGAATTCAAATTCTTAACCAGAAGGCAGGTGTCAACCCTTTTTCTTTTCTAAATGAAATAAAGGTCACTGTTTTCTTTTCCAATACAAGAATTCAAGGGATTCTCATCTGATGTTCTTTGGTTAGAACACTCATCTCTGATGTACAAGTCCTGTGTTAAAATTCCCCTCTGCCTGTGGGTAAGATTCAACATTACACTTTCTGAGAAAATCAGCTGAAATTGTTCCCTTTCTGCTCTGTACTGACACTGCTGTTCACTGTCCCTCAGTTGAGCCATGGAGACTGAAAAGCTGCTTTGTAGACTGAAGCTCTTTGGTCATTTGGTTTGCAAGAGCCCTAGAAATCTCTGTACTGGCAAAGCTGAGGAGCAGGAACAAGCAGCCAAAGGGAAGAGATGGCAGGTTTTTTCTCAGGCTGGTTTCTCACCTGCCAGATGGTTTGCTTGGAGAATGATGACCTCTGAGCAATGTGCCACCAAATGCAGGTGAATGCCATCGCCACCCGACTGCTCACAGCTCTGAGGCAGGAGCACTTGTGAAACCCCATGACTAAGCCTTTCCCATACAAGATCTAATCTAAGTTTATGTTTCTGCAGTACAGTGATTAAAAATTAATAGAACCTGAGGCTCCTGTGTTTCAGCTTCTGTTGCAGGCCTTTAATTACTTTATATGAGATAGCCATTAGGTAGAAATAAAGACATTTGCAGCTGCACAGCAAGCTTTCATCTGGGATTTCTTAACCTCTGAACAGATGACATTACAAACAAAAGGATGTACCTCTAATGCATTTCTATTTTTCTGGGTAAGAATAATAAATTTTTGAAAATAAAATTTGATATTTCCATTTCCAAGATTATGAGCACAAAATTGAAGTAATTAAAATAAAGCCAACTGGATATCTTTATTAGTATTGTGTTTTGTATTTGGGAGTCTCTGAGACTTTATGATTGCAAGAGGTCTGTGATTGCTATAGATGTTTCTATAAATGCTATAGAAAAACGTCTGCTCAAAAGAAATTTATATGAATCAATCAGTGCAAGCTAAGAATAAATAAAGTGAATCAATTGTTCCATTGTAAAGCAGTTGTTCCTTTTTAGAAATATTAATTGGAAAATTCTGTTGTTCACAATAAACAGAACAGTCTGGGAAGCACGGAGACAGAGATTTTTTCATTGCACAAAAGGATAGTGCAAGAAGGTGGAAAAAATCCAATTAGCTAACAGATGTTTCAGGAATGAAACATTCGTAAGAAGGAGTTAGCTCTATGTTGTTTCCTCATGCAATTCTCATTGGACAACATAAATGCAACTCTTGAGCCAGAAGAGTTCCCAAAACTAGTACCAGTCTAGATTTGCTAGTTCTCTAAGGACTTTCCCAACAGTGATGAAAGCTCCTATTTATACCAGAGGAGGCCCAGAGGTTGCACTGAGGATATCGTTTGAACGGGGAAGCTTGTCTCAAAGTGCTTCAACCTCTGCTATTCTTTGCAGCATTTTTGTTAAGACACAGGACAGAGTGGGAAAGGCACTGTAGCTATGCATTGAAATCCCACTAGGGAAAATCAAACTAAAGAAGAACTAAAATTTTATGACTGCTTATTTTAGATGGAAGTTTTTTTCCTCTAAGAGCGTTTGTTTCAGAGAAAGAGACTCCATATTTTATTCTGGGTAGAGAAAAAACATTTCTCCAAAAAACCCCGCTGCTTCGGTCTCAAATCAGTTAAGTGGCTATTATTGCATCAAAAAGGATACTTTCATTTAAGGCAGAAAATAAATGATTGCTGCTATCCTATTTATAAATTGATACTGGTTAAAATTCTGCCAACTCTCTGTATTGAATATACAGTGTCTTCTATTGAGCTACTGATGACAAAGCAGCTTTTCCTTTTCTGCTGTTAGATGATTGGAATAACTAAAGCAAAGTTTCATAGCAGGACAAACTGCTACAAAGCAAAACATTTATTTTGCAGTAATGATGCAGTTGGATTGGAAGAGTATTAATTGGTACAGCAATTATTATGCTGCCACTCACAAAAAGATGCAATGGAAGGCAGCAGATGGAAACTGAAAAATAGCATAAACTACATTACAGCATATTGATTTCCATATACTTATTGAAAGTGAAACTGTGAGCCTGTTTCAGTTCCAAATAAAGTAATACAAATTTTCTTTTGAATTTAACTGCAGTTGGAATAAAAACTCCAGGGAGCACAGCTGGGCTCCAACTCTCATATATTCTAAAATACTTTTGGATTTAATTTCCTCAGAAACATCTATCTTTCTGAAGGGAGAAAGAATAACAAGAAACCTAATTTTTGAGAAAGATTTTTAGAAAATTGTTTAGCTTGTTTATTACAAGTACTTTTGAATAAAACTAATTTAAATTGAGAATAAAAACCATAGGAAATACACGAAGAGAGTGAATGACAAAGTCTCACCCTCCCCTTTTAATATATTTATTTTCCATTCTTAATTGAAAAACATTTTTATTTCCTCAGCATTTGAAATAAAACATCAAGATTAGTAAGTACCTAAGTAGATACATATTTGTTACAGAGCCATATCACTTTCCAGAACTGCAAGACTACTATTTAACGTAAAAGTCTTTGGCATTGTCATCAAGTCCTCCTCTAGAAAAGATGGGGCTTTACATATGCATGCAGAAGAGGCTGCAGGATCGTCAGTTTAAGACCAGTAAATTTACAATATGCTGATTTTCAGCATTCCAATTCTGGCACAAGAGTGCTGGAGTTTCATGAAGAGCATGTCTACATGGCACTATTTTGAAACACAGAAAAATTGTTTCAATATCTACAATGTGACTTGCTTGTAAATATTATGCACAGGAAAAACAAGCATTATTTTATCTGTACCCCTACCTAAAATTGCAGGTATTTAAAAGCAGCATCTTGAAATATGTAAATAAAACCAATGTTTTGACTGAAGGCCAGGTCAGCTTAATTGCTGCTGTGTTTTTCTGGGAAGTGTTTTTAAATGCTTGCTGTCCAGCTGCACTTAACCTGTGAATCACCTGTTTAGACTATCACAAGCTGATGTAGCTGCTGTGGAAGAAATATTAGACCATCAACCACATCTTTCTCAAGGATGAGTAGGTTTATTTTGCTCTCTACTTTTAATTCATTTCCATTAGGATGTTCTTTCCTAATAATGCATTTATATGTGTTTATAAAGGGAGGAGACATATATAAATCCCTACTACCTAACATCTCCACCCAGAGCAGGGAAAAGTAAGTTATTTACACATCTCACATTACCCAGTAGTCTTTTCCCTTTTTGCTAGTGTTTCTGCAGCCAAAATCTGACACATATTTGGAAAAATGGATCTATTTTAGATATTTTCTCTTTGATTTGTGCTCTTCTATTTATTATCTGTAACTGTAGGCCTGAATTTCAAGGAGATTAAGTAAAATAAAGTGGAGCAGTAATTTTTGTAGTTTTGTGCTCTGAACCAATGTGCAGATAAGCATAATAAGCTTGGACTCATCTTTCTTACGTTGTCTTTCATATAAAGACCACACCAGTCCTTGCAGAGATTAATTCATTTTGTCTTTGCAGCTTTTTACACTTGTTCTAATGTTGGAGTACTAAAACAGCCTCCTCTCACCCTCTGTCTTGAGTCCAGCTCTTTAACTATGCCAACACTGTTGAAGGAGGTTCAATCATGTTCCCACTTGACACAAAATTAGGCTAAGGTCCAAATTTGCTACAAAACAAACATAATTTTCCAGATGAAGACTCTCAGAAAGAAGGATTTCTGAGTTTGGTTTCATGGATTCTGTAGAAATGAAATGTTCTACAGTAATACTTTCAATTTTTTGTTTATTGATTTAAAAGTATTTTTCAGGGAACCCTGATAGCCTGGCATTGAGCAGCCTCATCTTGCAACCCAAACTATTCTGTAATACCATGAAATATTTTCTTTTCAGATGCTTTTCTTGTGAGAGAGGAAAATTCTCTAAATTAAAAAAAATAAGTTAAAGAAAGTACTGAGCTGCTCTTCCTGACTTGCACTAGGTTAGGAGAGTTGCATGTTTCTCTGAACTCTTACACAGATGATCCAAAGTTTGTGTGTATGGAGAAGTAACTATGGTCAAGGATTTTCTTTTGTACTGAAAGATACAGGCATCACGACCTTGAAGTAAAGCTTTTGAGAGGAAATGTGGGCAGCTTAATACTGAAATGTATCAAAATGCCAGCAAGTTAATTAACAGCATATAAAATCTTGAATGAGTGCCCTAACAAAGCCACCTGAAAAGGCTGAGTACTTTTTCCAAGTACTTGCTAGCATCCCTGGCCTAATTTAGCCTTTAAACCACAGGCTCAGTCAACCAGAAACTAATATAAAACCTAATATAAAACATCTCCACATAGGTTGTAAAATCGAGGTTTATAATGAGAATACTAGGTGTTTCTGAACTTGGGCCTGTGCCAATATATTTATTTCATTCACTACAAAAGTAAACAAAGACTAAGCATTTTTATACACAATGCATATAGTTTCACTTTCTTATTCAAGCTCAAAACTCAATGAACTTCTCACAAAGCAGACATTCCATGTTGGTAATTCTAAGGAAAAAAAAAAAGATAGAGGAGACATTTCTGCAAGTGACAATTTCCTTCACTTCAAGGAATATTTGAATGAGATTCAGTTGCAAAATGCAAGAAATAAGATGAAAAGAATGGTCTGATCCAAAGTGCATATGAGAAAGACTGAAGTGAGAGGAAGAGACAACAGCTAGGTAAAACCTCCAACAAGAAAATTATTTTAGTGTTTATTTTGTTCCATGTATACATAACAAACCAACAAAAGAAAATACTCAGAAAAATTAACTTGCTCCTGAGATAACTGAAAAGCAGGAAGAATATAAAGCTAGTGAAAAAAGAAACAAATGTAAAGGGTAGATACAATTGTGTGGATTGAGTTACTTTTTCTTAAATCTCTTTCTGCAGTGTCTAAGTTGGTAGAGTTACACACTTTGCTATCTGTTTTTGACTACTGGGTAGAGCATGAAGTCAGCTGATGGTAGATCTCTGGGCAGAAATTGATTTGGAATATAATTTTCTTTTACATCCTTGCAAAGGACAAGTACCAGAAAAATTTAAACCTGATAGCTATGTATGTAGTGTTATCATCCTGGTTTACTAATTTGTTAGCTCAGTGTTCACTTTTCTCTTCCTCAAAATGTTTATGTTGTGGTTTTTTTTTGCAGCCAAACTAAATGTCCAGTCAAAAGAGAGATTTTCTCAGATACATTGTTAAAACAATCAACGCCTAAATCTATCACTGATGTAACAGAAAGCATCTTATTGAAAAATTCAATGTAAAAATGCAGATTTTTACATTGCATATCAGTTTGATGATATGGAATATGTCAGTGTTAAATATTTATTGCATTTCAAATCATGTTGACATTTCCCCTTGGATACGCTATTCCAGAAAACACTATACAGGCCTGATGAAATTCAACTGATACTTACAGAGATGGAGTGAAACAGTGAATTTCTAATTTAATATTAGAGTACCTAAAGTGAAATGAAGGCAAAAATTACTTACATCCATAAAAAGTGTGTAGTGTGGAAATAGTATACTGCCTGCGAAAAGGGGGTACTACTGGGGGCTGATTGATCAGTACTGTTCAATCTTGTGGCTGTTATAATTCTGCTGATCTTTAGTGTGGCCAATATTTCCTGGCTTGGTAGTATTTTCATTATAAACACTCCATTCACAAAGATTTATCACTAGCCCATAAAAAAATAGCCATAAAATGAAACTCAGCACATGAGGTCTGAGAACAAAGTCAGAGAGCAAATGTGGTCTGACAGAATGGAGGGAATATGCTTTTCACCACATTTTATGTAAGTAAAGTACAGCCTTGATTGGAAAAAAAATTAAAAATAGAGAAAAAATTGGCAGGCAATATAGCTTACATTGCTTAGCATAGGATAAAAAATGGGGAAAAAGGATTTATGCCAGCCCAAATGGATATCTATTCTATAAAAACTATATTTAAAAGACAATTTTATTATGTGAGTAGAACAGGAAGACTAAACACAGATAAAACATAAAGTCTAACACATTCAGGTGGTACATCTGAGCTCTCCCTTTTGAGCTCCCAGCCAGTTTCTTTGCACACCCGAAGAGCCAGGGAGATAGGGAGATTGATGTCAGCAAAACTAACCCTTATCAAAAAACAAACACAATAAAAGGGCAAATCAAATTGCAAAACATGTTTTATGGATGTTTGGTTTCCACTGTGGAGTAGGATACGCTCCACTTCTGGGATGTTCAAAAAGGCAGGAATGCCTGGTGGTCAGAAATGGTTCTGAGGTGTAACAGGACCACCATTTTAGCAACAGCTGTGCCTGAGGTTACCTAAGCAAATGGTTGAACTGCAGATTCAGTCCTGTTTGAGCCATGCTAGAGCTTCTTGCTGCACTAAAGCAGCAAAATTCAACATCTGTTTTTGGTCATTTTCTTCTACCTCTGTTTTAAAACTTAGGGTCATCCCATTACTGCACTTCCCTAGAAGTATCTGAGGACAAAGTGTTGTTCAAACTATAGACAATGTTGTCCAAAACCAGGAAGAAGTCTTGGACTCTGGAAAAGTGCCTTTCCTTCAAGGAACTTTGTATTTTGTTGCAACACAGGGAATTAATCTTGCTTGTGTGTATTTTGCTGGGAAGAGAAGGAGAAGGGTGCTTTGTGGGAGACAAAATTACCTTTCCTAATTTGATAAAATGAATTATTTAAACTGACTGAAGATCTTTCTTTCTTTCTTTCTTTCTTTCTTTCTTTCTTTCTTTCTTTCTTTCTTTCTTTCTTTCTTTCTTTCTTTCTTTCT
>VZUI01034480.1:0-114675 GCA_013401135.1 Cettia cetti
CCTGCGGGGCCCGCCGGGGTCCGGAGCGGCCGCGGAGCCCGGGCGCCGGGGCAGAAGGGCGGTGGCAGCGGCTGTCATTGCCGGGCCGGCGGCGGCGGTACCCGGGGCTCCGGCCGCCCCGCTGGGCAGCCCTGCGGCTGCCCCCCCTGCAAAAGCGAGAAGGCGCCACGAACATTAAACGCCAAACCTCTCCGTCACCGGGGAATAGTGTCAGAGATCAAAGCGGTGCGACCTGCCGCCGCCCGATTCCCCAGGTTGTCTGTGGGCTTTAAGTGCGGATTTGTTTTTTCCTCCCTCCACCAAGGGCCTGAAGGGTATGTTTTCACTTTCAGAGATTAGAACCGAAGCGGCGCTGGCGAAGAACGGACATGCTTGACACTTGTCTGCAGTTGCTTATGTTGCACTTCGTCGTTTACTCGAAAAGCAGAGACTGAGACCTTGTTACTTGGCTTCTTCTCGGGTTATGATATAACTAATAATAAAGCAAAACTGTGGAAAGAGTACCTGGGAACTGAGCATGGTAGGATCTTGAAGAGAAAAGTAGCTGGGATCGACGGGAGGAGGAAGGGGAGGAATGGCATCCCGAGAGAGGCTGTATGAGCTTTGGATGCTTTACTGCAATAAGGTATGTATTTGTGTTTGTTTGCTTTTATCCTCGCTTGTTTGGTAGTCAGGTATTTAAATTGTAATATCTTTTATCTTGGAAATTGCATAGACATGATTAGTTTCTGTAAGGATGTAATTGCGCTCCTTAGACTATTTACAGCCTCATCCTGTGGTTTGCTATTCGGGTTGGTCTTTTTTTATGTTTGAGATGAAAATTGCCGTGTTCGTTTAAGCAGTGAGGGTCAGTTTAAGCAGTTATTGTAGCTATATGTTATAACTATGTGAATGCATACGTTTACATAATTCTTCGTTTTGTAGCACATTAATCTGTACTGTATTGATTTAATTTAGTGCTCCCTGGTATTTAGCTTTGTACTTACTGATTTCTGAACACCTTCAGTTTTATTTAAACTTTATTAGCCATACACTTCCCAAAGAGCAGATTAATTAAGTTACTCCAGAGTCTGCCTTTGCTGGCTATTGCTGTAATATCTACGTGCTCCGTTTGTAATGAATTTCTTTCACCTGGCAGAAATAATACAAAAATGTTGTCCTGCCTCCATTTGCATTTTAGTGTAAAGTAATTAATGTGTTTAAAGCACATGTCCTAATTGCTGCCGGGTGTGCTGAGTTATGTAGAGAAATTGGATTGCAGATTATCGGACTAGGTAGCTGTAAAATAAGAAGCATACAAAAAATAGCTGTAAAGGTGGAGGAAAGGACTAATCTACTGTCATCCAGCAGCTCAGTGGCGAGGGTAGCGTTTGATGGCCTTATTCTCTGGTTTTGTTTTGCCTTTTTGCAGTCTCATGCTTCGGTTGTATTTTAGTTTCTTTAAGTCTCCAGTCCAGTAGGACATTAGGATAGAACAGTCCTTCCCTTGTTCTTCCCACCTCATTTCTAGAGAATGCTCGTCTCAAGGGCGTAGAATGTGAGATGTTAAGTACACACCATTTAACACAAGTGTACAAAGTACTTGTCTTAATTGTGTCCTTTCCTAATTTTTGTGCAACCTTAATCCTCTACATGTTATTAAAACTAGTGCAAGCATAAGAGCATGGTATCAGTTCTTTCTGCTCGCCCTGTGGGTGATCTGCTCGGTTGAACCTTTGCCTTTTAAACCAGTGTAGTAATGATAATGGCAGGAGGAAGTGGAGTAGCGCTGGAGAAGATGGATGTTTTTCCAGTGAGTTCATCGATGTGAGAGGAACAAATGCCTTGGAATATACTCAAAGAATCCAAACTTTACTTAGCTTTGGGAGACACTAAGGCCTCAGAGATGAGCCAAATTCTGAATTTCTTTGCTCAGCTGTTCTTTGGCTCTTACCTCCCTTGTTGTTTAAAATATTCTTTTGTCTGTCTTGGACCTACTCCCCCTTTGCTGAAACCCTTCATTCAGATTGTATGCTATCCATCTCCATGCTGTTCTCATAGCAGGAAGTTTGCATGAAGGAGTGCTACTTAAAATGTGTAGTTTAGATCACTTAGGGGATGTTCAGTTTTTCTGTGGGAATGATCTGTCCACAGTCTACTCAGATCTCAGGTGGCAGAGAATGGGCTGTTTAAAAAAAATATCTTTTAATATATTCAGTCTCCTCATTAGTTATCAATGACTTTTTGGGCCTTTTTTCTTTCAGGCCCATATATTAAGGGCATATTTAAGTGAATTTGTTTTTGGTAAGGGCTTGTTCCTAAGTAACAGAGCATACATTTTAAAAATAAAATAGAGTGTCATCAAAATATGAGGGCAACTGGAGTGACTCAGAAAAAGGGAGTGTTCACTTTTTTGGTAAGTGTTAGACACAAACCAGTTTTTTTTCCTTATCTTTCAACCGGTTCAAGTTAAAATGATATCTTATTCTGCTTGAGGCAGGCATCCAGAATTAATCCAGAATTGGATTAAGCTTGGTGAAGTTAAGAGCAGATGAAGAAGCTGTGTCTTGATCTTGGGATGTAAAATATGGGAAGCCTTAATGTAAATTAGTTTGTTCAGTTCACTTGCATACATCTGTATATTGTGCTCTGTTCTTCTGAGAGCATCTAGCAGAATGGGAAGGTGTAGCAATAATTACCAGTGACAAGATATAGTGGCTTAGGGAAAAGTTATTTATACCTGGGAGTGCCCAGTGAAATGTAGTGTGTTGCACTGCAATGACTGTGTCCCAGAATGACATCCTGGGAAAGAAAGCTAGGCGATTTCTTCAAGCCAGAAAAACGGCTGGAGAGTTACAGTTGAGTAAAGTAGGAATTTATTGTGCCACAAATCCCAAACACGCGGCTTTAGCTTTTGCAGCCTTTTTAGCTGCAGAAACAGTGAAATCCAAGCATCCTTTGTGATGCTTCAGATTGTTGCTAATAGTCTTGTCTTTTGATAATCGGGCCCTTCATGATAATCTTTTAAATACAGCACCCTATGCTAAAGCGGCAAGGCTTTTCACAGCTTTCAAGTGCTGCATAATGCTGTGTTGCCATCTTACCATCTATCCTGGGTCATGACTCTTGTTCTTTGTGATCCCTTGACATCTCTGGCAGCATCAGGTGTCAGTTGCAACACTTCAGTTTTGTGCAAAGTAACATTAGGAAGGCATTTCTCCATTTTCATTGCCTCTAGTGCAGTTGAGGAATTGGAGATTTGGGCAGACAGCAACATTAATCAGGGCCTCTGCAGAGCAGTCTTTGGAAGACATCATGTACGAGGTGGTTTAATTTTTCTGGGTTTTTTTGTTGTTATTGTCGGTTTTTTGTTTATGTGGGTTTTTTGGTTTGGTTTGGGTTTTTTTTTGGCGTGTGTGGTTTTTTAAAATTTTTTTTTAAGAAAATGTTTGAGTGTCTGCAACGGTTTGGTTTTAGTTGGTATTCAATTGTTTTTCATTTGGCAGTTTCTAATTTAAGGCTGGGATTTGGGTTTGGATTTTTTTTCTCCTGTTTCCCTAAAAGATACAGATTACCATCTACTGTTACAGATGAAAGTAGTAGCCACATTTGATTTATAATGCTTCTGATGCTGCATAGAAGCAGTTCAAAATTTCATTAGATTTAGTGAAATTTAGATTTGAGTCACTGGGGTTGTTATCACCATGTTCTAATATTCACACACAGTCTTAAGTCTGGTTTTGTCTTGAGTCTTTTATTGGTTTTGGTTTTCTTTCTTTTTTTCAATTTGTTGATGTTAAAGTTTCTACAGAGAGTGCCTTGTTAAGGATGTAACTTGCTGATGATTTTCGTTTCAAGTGGTTTTAGTGGTTAGGGAATTTTTTTCTGTTCTGTAAACTGTTAATGTACAATGCCTTTACTCAAATATTGATATAGATGTGAACTGCTATCTTCTCATCCAAATGTTGGAATTGGGAGCATTTTAAGATAATTGAATTGTGTAGAATAGATAGTGGAAATGTTTTCCAGTTAATTGCCAGTTTAAAGCCTTCAATAACCTACAGAGGAGCATGGAACACTTCTTATATGAGTGCATATAGAGGAGATACCTGGAAATGCTTTACTAATGTAAGTGTACAGCAGGAGAGAAGCTCCATTAGGTCGAAGAAAAGGACATGCTTTTGTGTGTGTGACTTCTTTGGGTTTGTGACTGAGGTAATCTACCAGTTCTCTCGTGTAACATTAGACTATTGTGGCTGTAATATTACTATGGTAATATTGCTATTGTAATATTGGTTGTGTAATCTTTTATTAGATATTAATTATATATTAGTTTAGAAAAAATATTTGTTTCATAATCCTCTGAAGTAATTTTTTCTGCAGATTCAAATTAAAGAGATTCAACTTCTGTCTTATCTGTAAGATTTTAACTATATGTAGTTCATCTCCAGTTGTTCTGGTAGGTATTTCAGACTCTTAGACAAAAAAGCATGTCAGGATTTCTGATATTTTGGATTTTATTCAGGTGTTCAGATAGCCTTTTAAATGGAGAGCTTTCTAGTCTATGAAAATAAAAAGAGATCCTAGTTGCCTTCAAAAGGAGTTTCAAAGGCATTAATGCAAACAACTGCCATATGCAATCAGAAAATCTTCAGTTTTCATGATACTACAGGTTCTGAGCTTTTTCTTACACTCTTGTATTCAACATAGCCCTGATTTCTTTTGAACACTACCTTTTCCTGTGAGATGACACAATGACTTGAGGGGAAAGCTGTGAATATTTGTCACTCAGTTTGGAACCTGTGCTTAACATTTTAAAGAGGAACGTTCAACCCTAGTGGTCATTGATACAGTCAGGACTCTGTTAGCTGATCATAATGGTCTGGTCTTTACTAATGCAGAGAGCTGAGACAGTCACATCCCTTGCTGAGTTAAGAGCAGCAGACCTGTGCATAAGCTGTTATCACAAATGTTCTTTCTTACATTGTGCTGTACCTCTCATTTGTTTTTACAAAATCTGTATTGAGATAAATGTTGTGGTTTTCTCTCTGACACAGTGATGGATATCTATATATTATAAATATCTTCTCATTTAATATTATAACATTGTTTCTCAAAGAAATGTGGATTTAGCCAAATTATGCTTTGTTGTGGTGAGAAACATGTAATTCAACAAGAATATAATAATCTTTGATGTTGAATTGTAAGCCCCATATGAAACACTGACCTTTGCATCCCAAGTGTGATCTCATCCTGACTTGGCTTGCCCTTGTCTTCCTTCTTGTGCAGTGGCTGACTTGTCAGTGATGCAGATCACATTGCTATATCTCCTTTGTTAGACTTGATAAAGAAGTATTCAGCTTATAGTTAGATTAATTTTTGAGCAAGCCAAATGCTCATAAAAGTAGTTTTTCATAATTCACTGTCACATAAAATCATGCCTCTGCTGAAAATAGTGAGTGAAATCTTGCAAGGAATTGCTGTGTAAGATATCCTTTCTGTGGATTGTTTTAAGTAAATCTGCATTCCTAACGTGTGTAACTTGTAGAAGATCATGTCACAAGTCACTTGTGGCCATGTGGTGGTAAAAATATCTTTGTTCTGTCTCTATTCAAGAGGCTGAACTAAGAATGGTTATAAATAAACAACAACAGTTGGTCTTCAATTCTGAATTAACTGCTATTTAAAGAGATGTCTCCTAGTCCAAGAACTAACATAATTCTGATATTTAAAAATATAGAACTTTTCATGTAAATAACTGACATGAGTATATGAGACATCAGTCTCTTGAGTGGCTGTTTCCTTCCTTAATTATGGGCCAGGGTGACCTTGTGCTGCTAGTTGTTCAGACACAGAACAGAGACTGACAGAGAATGCAGACTTCAGGTTGCAGTGAGGCAGTAGATACATCTAAACAGGCAAAGATGTAAGAAAACCATAACATTTTACAAGCTATGAAGAAATTATTATTATTCTTTAATATATTTGGCAGTACATATATGTAGCTGCTACTGCTGGATGAAGTAGTCTGAGGTTTGTTCATGTTTTTGATGTAAGATTCAGGGCTTTAGTGGTGTCCAGCATGAGGTTACAATTCCCTCATGTCTATGGGTTTGTGGATCAGCACTTTACAGGATTGGTGAGAAACATCCAGTTCTGAACATACCAACAAATATAATTCAGATCAAGCTTTTATTGATGTGGAAGAATTGAGTGTCTCTTGAATGGAATGCTGTATCACAAAGCTACAAACACAGGCTTCAGTTCTGTATTGATGCTCTAATATAGAGCGAATTTAACAAGCCCAGGATCATTGTGTGTGGCTGAGTTATGGCTCTTTTGACCTGGTCAGCTGGGAAGACCTGGGGATAGTGTGTGTCCTGATAATAGAATATTGCCAGATCTACTCAAATATGCAGTATATTTGTGCTGATTGCAGCTTGCTGGCTGCCCATTGAACAGCGTTGAAGCTTAAGGCCTGAGTCCAAATGTTGTCAATAGATACTGTTAAAATATTTACAGGCTTCAGAAAGGTTAAACAGCTGCTGTAGAAGAGAGAAGAGCTTCTCTAATTACTGAGCTTTTCTAACTGAAAGAATAGTATGTGAGTAGGGGAACAGACATCAAAATATGCACATCTCTACAGTACAGATAAGCACCTTTTTTCTTTAAAAAGCCACCAATTTGCTCAAGTCTAGCTTTTCCAATTTATCTTCTACTAAATGGGAGGCTGCAGTGGAGGACAAAGGGAGATACAACAGGGAACACCAAGAAATGAAAACTGTATTTGATTATTCTCTTCATAAAACCCTGTCTTAAGTTTGATATTTCAGGCTTCTCCAAATATCTGCAAATCTAAACATTAACTGTGAGTTTTTTCTGCTGGTAAGATGTTTGTGTGTGTAGATGCATTCTCTGATATTTAAAGCAGTTTTGATAATTTAATTTATGATTGAGGATTACATTTGCCTTTAGTAAGCAATGGGAATAAGTGATATTAAATATATAGTGGGTGGGGAAAGCTCTTGGGCATAAAGCAGGGTATAGGAAACAAGTGTGTTATTTACAGAAATCTGGCTCTAGTTAATTGTGCTGATAATTTAAAAACTGGACCAGCAGAAGTGCAGGGGATGCCAAAGAGCATTTGGACAAGTAACCCATATTCTGCTGTGCCATAGTTTTTGAGGGGTTTTTTTAAAGTGTGCTTTTTAAAAGTGGATGTGGGGGTTTTAAATTATACCCCTTCAGTGTATACATGAATTATACCTGCAGTGTATAGTTCAGCTTCAGTACATTAAGTAAGGCCAGGTGAGACTGAGGAGCAAAATCAAATAGTTAAATCCATAGCTAAAGATACAGAAACTGATTTTAGTTTAATTTGGTTTAATCACGAGACACTTTGAAACAAATACAGACTTTTTTTTGCTAAGCTGTACTTGAGTTCTCAACCTTTATCTGCTGGAAGGCATGGCTAGACAATATTTAGCTGTTGATACAGTGAAATATGCTGATGTTTTACTCTTGTAGCACCATCCTGCTTCCTGTCTGTGATAAACTTTTATTGTCTCTTGCACTACATTGAAAGTTAGACACTCACTGGGGCAAAAGCTGACTTTGTGTGTGTTGCTGCTAAAATTCAGCCTTTGAGGTATAGTTTGAATATTCATTAAATTTAGGCTAATCTTAATTCTGTAGACTTTTGACATGTGATTTTAGTTGCTCCTGAATTGTTTTGGATGCTTCTTGTTCCCCTTAAAATACAGCTTCCAGTTGGTTCACTATGCCAGCTTTGGTGGGAAAATTGAATGTTAATAGAATGTAATTTGTTCCAGTGTGGTAAATTCCTGCTAAGTGGACTCCAGAAGGCTGAAGTAGGGTATACCAGCTTGGACATGGTCCTTGCCTAGTGGTACTTTCTGTCAAATGTGAAGACATTAAAATCTGAGTTCACATTAATTAATTAGATTTATCCCATGGATGGCATCAGTCACATGCCAGTTTCAAGCTACAAGGCTGTAATTGTATCATCATTCAAAAACAACAGCAATAATAAAAAAAGCAGGAGAAAGTAGAGGCTTTACTTCTATTTTAGTAGAAATATTCTTTAATTTTGTTTTTCCAGTTTTGTTGGAGATCTGAAGTAAAAAGGAAAATCAGTAAAAGTGCTTGGATTATCTTTAAGTTAAGGCAATACTAGAAGATTATAATTTTGTTTGTTTGTTTTGGAAAGAGAAGAAAAATATTAAAGTTTAAAGTTTGTGAGCTAAATTTTGTCATGATTGGCAGCTATAGGCTTATTTTAGTATAAATCCCTATGCTAAAGTGAATTTTTAACCTGTCCCAAAATAGTTGTTTCTATCATGATTCATTGCAACTTCCATTTATAAAACAAAGCATCACCATTCCATCCCTTTTAGCTTTTAATTATGGAAATGGAACAGAATGCTTGTGTTTATGTTGAAAACAGATTTATAGTTACTTGCCAAGAGCTCTTCTTTTGGATCCAAATACTGATTCAAAAATCAGTATTTTGATTATAGTGGAAAGTTGTGCCCAAAGGTAATTCCCCAATCGATTGGAATTGATTGATTGAATTTATCCAGGCAGTTATGCTAGTTTAGAATGGTTTGTCATGAAGTCTTTTACTTATTCTAACTGTGGTGTTACTGCTATAACAAAGCTTTTCATATCTTATTTTGGCATTTTATATGGAATGTTCACAAAAAGCATAAGCATTGTGTCATATTTCAGAGTAAAGGCTGCTAGGAGTTCTCGTGGTGGAAGTGTAGCCTTTTTATGTCTGAAAACATGAAGAGTAAAGAGCTCCCTTGACACAAATCTTCTAATTCCCAAATGAATAGTTGATTTCAAACAGTGTTGAGAAATGTTCTGCAATTCTGCATTATGCAGACTACTTCAATTATTTAAAGATGAGTAAACTCACCAGTGATCTAAAGGCAGTGCTTTATGTTTAGTTTCCTAATGTTACATTTTGTAACTCTAATTCAACCTTGTTTCCTTGTTCTTATTTTAAATAAAATGCTTGGGGATGGGGGATTAGTTATAATAATGCTAGTGCCAGTGAGATTTTATGGTTGTGCTTCTGAGCTGAAATCCACTTTGAAGGTTGACTGAGAGCTAGCACAGGAGTCAGACCCGGCTGGCTGTTTGATGGCTGCATGTTAAATTTAACGACTTCAAACAACTGGCTTGTCGAACAAGTCGGGCTTGTCTGATAGTTGGACTCTGAACTGCCCTGCAGGGAATTTCTGCCTTTAGACCATGGAATGTGACACTGCAAAGAGCCTTGGGTGGATCCAGCTTTTGTTTTTAGCAACTAATACTTCCTGAACATATCTGTAAAGTTCTACTGAGCTTTGCCCTTCCCGTTCTTTGCCTGAAGCCTTGGAAGAAATGGAAGTTACTACTAAATCTAAAAGAAACTCCCTATATAAGTACATAAATAGTCTTGGGTATTGTGCCTGTATTCCACAGGCACAGGGCTGAAGACTTTCAATTGGGAGGTCTTCAGTGCCAGTTTTGTGTAAAATATTTTCATTTAATTGAGAGCTACTTGTAAGACTAGTACTACCTGGCTTCTTAATGGATCTAAAAAATGTTATACTGGTTCAAACATTTCTTGTGACCTTCTTGCATAGGCAGAGTGAAAAATAGGAGTGTATTAGAACATTTTAGTCATTCATTCAATCAGTTTTCATAGAAACTAGAAAAGGCTCTTGTAATTTCCAGACAATTTAGTATAGCAAAGGCAAGAGCCTGTCCTAAGCTAATGCAGATTTTGGCTGTAGTTTCCTTTCCCTTCATTGCCTTAGAGGAGGCGCTGTCTGTCTGAAGAGCATCAGAGTAGATCTCCACTCGGCTATCAGCGTTGCCTCAGCCTGGTTCCGTGCTGAAGGTGTAAATGGGGAGCTTGTTTCCCAGTTCCCCCGTGTCTAAGAGCAGCCTTGCTAGAGTTTGTTCATCCATATTGCAAGTGTTAACGCTCCATGGGAATCTTGTAACTGTTTGCTTGTGTTTAGTCACAGTATTGCAGTGCGTGCTGGGGACCAGTCCATGGCGTTTCTTTAGCAAATGGGTTTTTTTCTTTCTAGCATTGTACTAACTATATTGGAAACGAAAAACTAACCCTCCTCTGGCTGTTTCATGGGAGATGGGTTTACTGTGTTACAGTTTTGAGTGTTTTTTGAGGTTATTTTCAGTACCTGTTAGAAACACTCCACTGCTCAGGTCTGGCAGTGTTTTTTTTTAAAGTGTAAAGAGCTGTAGCGACTCTTACTGCACCAAGAGGATCTCAGGGACATGGAGGCCTGAAGGGTGGTGTGTCATTGTGCTGGGCTGGGTTATTTGTTTGTTTACTTTTCTAATGAAAACCAGAGCTATATAAGGAAGGAACAAGGAAGTATTTTCACTTTCAGGTGCTCTAAGCTACAATTGATTTAATAGGCACCAAGGACTTGTTTTTCATTAGTGCAGGTGAGTGACTTGCTATAGCACTTGCTACAGCAGTTTCACGGGCCTTCATTACTATAGGCTGAGCTCAGAAGCCTAAGTTTAGCCTCTGCAAACCTGTGGCTATCAACGAAAGAACTTTCATACTCCTGGGCTCTTTATTTTATTTTTCAGGGTTTTTTTCATAGGCTTTCACTTCTCTTAAAATTACACCTTTAAGATAGCCTTGTTAAAATTCTGGTTGTTTCTGTTTATCACTATGAAGAGAAATGGCTTACTTAAGTTAGATTTTACCTTCTTGGAGTTCAAGCCATGGGGAAATTATCATCCAGAAGTTCTAAGGCATGCAGTTTCTGTATGTGAATTGTTATTCAAATAAGTTCCATAAATTTGTCCTGCACAAAAGCTAGACAGGCAGGTTTCAGGTAAATAAATTAAAAGCTCAGGCTTGTAGCTTAGAAGGCTTTAAGGTTTCAGAAAACAATATTTCTTATCTTGTAGTAATTGGAAAGTTGTAACTGGTGAAAGGCATTTTATTACCACTTACAAGCTTCTTCCAACTTTTACTGCTGTGTACAAGTCAAAAATGTCCTTCCTGATTCCTTGCTGATTTCTTAGGACATGTCTGCAGAGTGTGTGTGGTGAAGTGGAAAAGAATACCAATCCTCAGAGTGGTTTATCACAGTTGGCCTTGTGGTGTATTATCAAGGCATACGTTACTTTGTAAACTGTGCTTTAAAAGTGCATCTTCAACCAGCACTACAGAAAACAATTTGGAGCTGTTTTCTGACATACAGCCTCCAGCTACCTGTCTGCAGAATGAAAACAAAAGGGGGATTTTCAGAGGGGGGAAAAACATTCTATTGTTTTTGCTGCTTCTACTGGTAGCAAGGCTTCTGAGTATTTATGATGCTTTGTTCTGGTGTTCTGCTGCTTCCTTAGGAGGACCACAGATTTGATGTAGTAGCTCACAACTTGCAGTGAATCAAGTGCAGCTGAGGTTGCAGTTCAGTGATTTATTGCCCTCAGTAGCAGTGTGGAACCCATGGGATGCTCTCTTCTGACACATAATAACAGAAATATTTGTCATATTGCGACGTGTACTGACTTGGAAAGTTAATCTGGCATTGGAGAACACAAATGTATTCATGTTAAAGTAAGGATAATTTGTGTTCTGCTGTTAATACGGTTTGCCACTGCTGTCATGGGAAAATAGAAAACAGTTGAAAAAGTGAGTAGGGGAAGAACAGAAATACATCCTTTTTTATCTTTCATTCCACCAAATTTAAACTCCTGATTAAGTGGGAGCAGCTGATCTCAAGAAAAAGTTCAGTTCAAGATAAAGATGCTGGGTAGGATAATTGCATTGTACGTAAAATCACAGTGTAAACAAAACAGCTGATACCTGTTATTACTGCCTGGTTTTATGAACTGGAATTTTAAACCACTGTAAAAAAGACTATTTCTCCTAAACTATGATGCCTTTGGTTTGGAAGAATGTAAGATGCACCTGACTCACATAGGCAGGTCTTCAGAAAGGTTGTATGTATTTAGCTGTGTTTTGGGACATTTACATGTACTTTGCCAAGAGTAATATTTACCATTTTCAGTGTCCTTTCTTAAAACTGCTTCAGTAAAATGTAGATTTCTTGCAGCTTTCAACAAGAGACTGGTGCCTAGGATCAGTAATGATTGTTGCTAATAAAGAAAAAAGAAAACCTGGGCCAGATTCAAAGTTTGAAAGCTGTTTATAACTTCTGTTTCTAACATATTTGAAATCACTTACACATCTTAATTGTAGCCCATCTGGTAAATATTTTGTCATTTTTTCCTGGAATGAACTTCTGCTTCACAAGTCTTCATTTTCGTTTCTTTTTGGAAAGGAGGCATGCCTCTGTTAGCTGGTGTATAATGGAGATCTATTTCATGGTATTTCTCATGTTGCTAAGTGATCTTGTTAACTTTTTGGCCCTCGTGATTTAAAAAAAATAAAAATTGTCCAAGTGGTTTTGAGTTAGTGCTGTTGTTTGGATGGAAATCTAGATTTGACTCTGAGTCAACTATTGCATAAACTGTTCTCTACTGGCACATACCAATATTGCTACCTGGTATTTTGATATCAAATCTGATTATTTTAATAACTTGGAATATTACATTATTAATTGACTGGCAGGGGATTGAAGTAGAAGGGAGTTGGGTTGGATAGTGTCCTGCAGGGAATGATCAAACAGTACTGCAGTTGGTTTTTACCAGGACTGGGAGGAGTTCTAGTGGCAAAGCAAATTGAGCAGTATGTGCTCTACAGGTAGGCAAAAACTTTTGGCCGTTTCATAATGTGTGGTTTACTCTTGCTATCTGTATAAGTGATATTTCTTGCATATTTTGTCTGCCAATGTTTTCTTATTCCCAGTCTGTACTGATAGCTTTGCAAAGGCACTGTAGTTCAAAGATAAAAAAGCTTTAAACTGATTTAGGCTATATCATTAAAGAGGACCAAGCAGGTATTTAATACAATTTTCTTTTGCCCTATCCTTCACCTTTTCTCATCCTTGACTTTTGTTAAAGCAATTATAAGTCAGATAATGTTGTTTATTTGCACATCTTCTTTCATGGTGACCAAGAAAAACAGGTTTTTTACACAAGTTTACTTTTAACAACTAGCAATGAGCCTGAGCTGTGTCAACAAGCAATTTTAATTTGGGAATAGCAATAGAATCAATCTAGTATTTCTTGTTGGATTTCAAGGAGAAGTTTCTCATGCCAATGAAGAAGCAGTTTGTTCAACAGGGAAAAAGTCACATACATTCAATTTTTCAATTCATTTGTATATGGCTGTTACTGTCAGAGACATGGACGTGGCAACATTTCTGGTCATTACTTCCCTGAGGTTGCTTTGTTCTTTGTAGCCTGAGCTCTATTGTAATTACTGAAATGGTAATCCTGGTTTTCCTTGTCTTTATGATCCTGTGAAATAGCTTGCTTGCAGCTAAAATTACTTGCTGTGAAATACAAGAAAGTTAAAGCTTAAAATATGTAAACATTTTTTAAAAGCTGGGCTGTCTGAAAGACAGTGTCTTCTGCTACTTCTAAATCATTATTTTAGGCAAGTCTTACTTCTTGTCTAACTTTTGGGTTGGTTTTTGATATGTTTGGTGTCTGAAATGTATATTCTATACTCACTACTTGTGATAATCCAACAACCTCTGTAGCTTGGAAACCTTGAAATTGTTCTTTATCTCTGCCGCTTCCTTCATTCTGTGTTTTGCAGTTTCGTGTTGAGGACAATTGGTAGGTGTGTTTAAGGTAACTGGTAGTTCTATGCATACTAAACATGAGAACAAGGCTACATTACACTTCCAGAACATAGTGCTGTTTTGACAAATTTTTAACAGAAAAAAAAAGGGATTACTTAAATAATTGAAAAGTGAATAAAAGCAGAGATGAGAGGACAGGTGATGAAGGAGGGAGAGATGAGGAATTAAGCAGAAGAAGGGAAAATAAGATAGTTAGATAAAGTGAACAAGAAAATGCCATAAAGTTAGCAGAAGCAAATAATCAGATAAGATATGTATGTAGCTGAGGATTTTATTTGGCACCTGTTGTCACAGTACCTGAATACATTTTAAATATAGTTAGTAGTGAAGTAAATTGTGTCTGGATGCTTGTGACACTTCTTGCTTGAGTTGAGGGTGGTTTTGGGGGACACAGAGAAGGGTAAAGTCTAGAATGAGAGGGGGGGGTTTCTATGCTTTATTACTCCTGAACTTGCTGTGGAAAGATGCTCTGAGAAGAGCTTTGCACCGCTTGAAGTTCAGGATTTACGTGTTTATTTTGTTCTGACGGTGTTGTTTTGTTTGCATGTTTTTTTTAAACTCCGTTTTGTTTGGTTTTTTCCCTGTGGAGGGCTCTTTTGTAGGTAGCTATTTTGCACTGACGGGACTCTGTCAGTCTTTCTTGGTGACTCTGTTGCACTGACATTGCAGTGTGTGTGCAAAGCAGAAGAGTGCATGTGTTAGAGATATTCACTGTTTGCCCTTTGAGGTTAACTCTGCAGGGACACATTATCTTATTTGGGAACATTTATGGTAATATAAAGGCAACAAACAAAAGGGAGGAGATAGAGAAGGGGGAAACGGATGAAGAAAAATGTTTTAAAGTTCTGCACAATGTTATAAATTATGGAATGTATTCAGAAATAATTTGTAATCTTAAATACTTCAGACAAAAGTTTTAAAACTTTTGAAAATTATTTGTAGCATAGAATGTGGGACTATGTGCATGTGCGTTGATGCACATGACTGCACAGTCCTGGCAGAGGAATATGCTAGCTATGGGCTGGCAACGTGTTTTTGGAAAATTAAGCAGCTTGACTTCTAAAGTAAGAGTACCTCAAATGCATATTTTGACAGAATTTCCCTGTGTGGTTTGCAGTGGTCTAATACCTGTCCTAGTTTCTGGGACAGTGTCCAGCCCTGAGGGACTGCTGGTGACAAGCACAGTCTTAATGCTCTACTAGGAGCAACTAGGAAGCTTAAATGCAATTTTATGTCTGTTTTATATCTATCTAGCATGCTAGTCATAGTTTCTACATTGTCTTTCTGAACACCATCTGTCTCTAATCTGCTGTTATCTGCCATATTGACCTATGAGTGAAGCAAAAAGAAAATCATTTTGCGATTAGGCTTGCTGTTAGGGTTCTTATTTAATTTTATGAGCCATAAGGAGTGTTGTGTACTAGTGTCTATGGTATCTAGAACACATTCTAGTTAGTTTGTAAAGCTGGTATGAATGACTAGAGAATGAATTAAGATTGTTTGTGAGAGGAAAAGCTAAAATGCCTTGGTTGACACTGGTGCCCACAAGAGGAGACACATAAGCTAATGAACGGAGCAAAAATGACCCATCAGCGCAATGTGGCTGAAAATTTCAAAGTACACAGGTGTTTTTTTCTTTTGGTTCTAAAAATATGTGTATTCCCTCCTTTCTTCCAGTTGCAATGCATCAAATAGAAGCTTTTTATTTGAGGCAGTACTACAGAGTTGTTGATAGATGACCTTGAGTGCAATATTGCCTAATGTTCTTTTTCTTTTTACAGAAAGATCCAGATTATCTGAAGCTCTGGTTGGATAGTTTTGTATCTAGCTATGAACAGTTTCTGGATGTGGACTTTGAGAAGCTGCCAACGAGGTATGTAGAATTATAGACCTGTTCATCTTTCCCTGGTATCTGAAACTTGTTCAATGGCAGTGCTGCCTTTAAAGAAAAGAAAGTTTTTTAGTTGTCAAGTGGCACTCCTGTTCATTTGAAGGTCAGGTGGGTATGGAATGATGAAACTAGGCAAATACTGGTGTTTGCATTATATTAGGAAATTGGCGTGAGTGTTTCTTGTTCTTGCTCATAGAAATAGAATTGTTATTTCTTGTGTTCCTCATATTTTTTTGAATAAGTATTCATTAAATGTTGCATATGAAATAGTGTTTACTATGTGCATCAACAGTGACAGAAGTGAAGCAAGATGTAGGTAAAGAGTTTGTAATTTTATTTCAGGAGTTGCTTTAAGATTAAGGACAAATTAAATGCTCAATGAAAGATTTAGATATTTTAGCTGAACTGGTGTATATTTAGCTGAACTGGTGTATATTTAAAAATTAGAATACACCAGTTATAGACTGGAAAGTGATTTCCTTGCATCCATGAAGACTTTAGGGTAAGAGTATTTATTGCTGATGTCCCTCATGTTGCTGACCAAAAGCTCCCACTCATAATCATGAGGGTCTGTTGGAGCCTAATGTCAGAGTTTCATATTTAGTACTTTAAATTTGTATGCTGTGTTATTGTGATTGTGTTTTCATATCTAACTTGGAAAATGAGGAGTAAAAACTTAGGCATTGGACGTTTTCTCTTGCTTTTGAGGTGCTTAGATGAACCAGGGATTTTAAGAAAAACCAAATGTTAAAGGATTCAGACTTCATGAGAATTGGTGTCATGTGTTATAGAACGTCAGTATTATAGCTGATGCCACTAATGGTGTTTGAAAGCAAAGAATGGTGCTCCTTGCATGATGGCTGCATTCCAAGCCCTGTTGAAATCAATGGAAATTCTTTATTGGGCTTTGCATCAGATCCTGTTTGAAGTGCAAGTGATAGTCTCAACAGTTACAAGGAAATGAAGAACGCTGCAACTGGATCTCAGCAGATAAAACCTGGACCTCCCAGCTCTTGATAGTAAAATTTTCCTCATAAAGCTTATATGAGTGCAAAATATATAGTGCAATTACCAGCAAGCAAGACCTTCAAGTTAATTCTGTGCTCTTTCTGAAAATGTATTCCTTTGTAGTGTCAAAAATGCATCTTAGTACATTTAGTTAAGGAAAAAAGTTTGTCCTTTGACACAGTTTATCTTTGACATACTATTTAACATTGAAGTAGGAACACTGGAAGAGAAGAATGTCTTAGTACTTTGATTTTAATTTTTTGTAAATTTATTTGTACTCTGAGTTTAAGTGTTTTTTAGTTGTATGTGTTAATAGTTTTCACTTAGGGTTTTTTTTTCAGCAACAGTAGCAGCATCTTCATTGTGATAAATGGTGACTTTAGTAAGTGTAAAAATGTGTGTTTTTCTGAGCTTAATGACAGGATTAGTGGTTTAATCTGGAAGAATAGAACCATGTGGATTTAGACTCATTTGTGTAACAGATGTAAAGAAAAAGCATCAAAACAACATAGGGATGAAGGCAGATCATTCCTGTGCTTTTATGCCTGCACTAAAAAACCCCATGGTGATCAGGTACTAGAATTAACAAAGAATTGCAGTTTCTGGCCATACTTGCATCTGTGATATAA
Organism: Cettia cetti; assembly: GCA_013401135.1. Lineage (NCBI taxonomy): Eukaryota > Metazoa > Chordata > Aves > Passeriformes > Sylviidae > Cettia > Cettia cetti. Next base: position 17,292 of record VZUI01034480.1, read on the forward strand.
TCAGGCTTGTAAAAAGTGGCATATTTTGGGCCTTTGTCAGTTTGTATTGCAGGCCTTTACCTTGTGCAAACAGTAATACTGAGCCCATGGAAAAGTAGGTCAGTGTGGAACTGCCAAATGCTGCTTTCCAGTGACTCCAGGGGCCACAGGACCCTGTGGACTCACTTTATTATTTTTTTGTTTTAACTGGATTCCTTATTAGACAACTAATTCTGTCTGTTGGTCTTTAAAAAAGTATGATGATAGCTAAAATGAGAAAATGACTGCACTAATTTTTATTTTTTTTTTTTTCCTTCTATAAATCTTCGTATGCTTTGCAGTTGTATGCCTGTGAGTCCTTGTGTAGTGCAGGGCTAATGCCAGGAAATAATGAGAAACTGTTTGGGGAGAAGGCTTGTACAGATTGCTGGATACAACTAACCTTTTGGAAAACAGACCTGAAATTTTGTGTCAACCTAAAACATATGTGGGGGGTTTTAGCGTCCAAGAAAATAACAGTTAAGAAATATAAAGATTCTATTACAGGTTTGGTTTTGGGTTTTGTTCCTTCATGGAAGAAGGACTCTTAATTAGCACTGTCGCTTGTAGATTTAACTCATAAGAGGTTTTTTTCTCTATAAATTAGAATATCTAATTTCTGGAAGTCTGCTTTGAAAATGTGGAAGATGCTAAGCAGTACAGAATGAGGAAACCTCTAAATAAGTGTGTGAGTGTATCCAGTATGATTTGACTGTATAAGTAGAGCTTATACAGTTATGCAGCTTATGGGCTTATACAGCTTCAGTTCTACCCCTATCTATGAAAGAGATGCCTCTGCTCTGTATGAGATGGCTCATTGATGATGTTATTAATGGTTTTGCTGAAAAGGTGAATATAACTGTACTAATTGTTTGATCAAAAGCACAAAAGACCAGCACACCTGTCTATTATTTCCCTCAAAGCATGTATCCATATCATATGTATTTACCATAAAAAGGAAAAAGCTTTTACCAGCTGGTGTGAGGATTTTTTCTCCTCATTGGAGAGGAATTGTCATTTGATTCAATACTTTTTAAAATAAAAAAGGCCTCAGGAATGTTGTCATACTTTTTTTCTGCTTTTGGTTTGCATGATATTGAGCAAAGGAGCTTAAAGGAAGCTCATGCAAAGTACCATAGAAACCGTATTTTATTAACTTGCTGACTTCAAGTCCACATAAAAATGATGCAGAAATCATGACAGGAATGCTGATTACATGGTTTGTAATTCAGTTTCAATTTGTAATTTCAACAATTCACAATATGATTGGTGAAAAGTAAAGCCTGGTTTGCTACAGCAGTTTGTTCCCAAGTGCTTTCCACTGGTAGAGGAGAGTTCCCAGTGTGTGTTTGAGCTGGAATAGGTGCATACAATGTGTGGGTGTTTCAGTTCCCTTTCAGACACCTGACATAGTTTGCATGGCTGCATAACCATATTAATGTGATGAAGGAAATTATTAATAGAAAGATCTCAAATGTGTCAAGTTCTTTCTCATATTTTTGAGGTACTAGGAGTCAAATAACAATATCAGGAATTTTTTTTTTTAGTTTTTTCCTTGCTTTTGGAGTACTTACTTTAAACAGCAAGTCTGGTTAGGAAAAATTAGTACAACACGTCAACAAATTTAAATCTAAGGGGTTTTTGGTGGTGTAGTAATAATTTGCTCTGGGGAAAAACCAAGCTTGATTATTTATAAATATTTACATTTATTTATATACTCTATAGTGTGTTCATTTTGTGTAGTGCCAATTAGGATTTCTCATGTCGGTCTCATACATCCCTCCCAAATTCTCATGGGTTGTGCAACACACAGGCAACTACTTTCTTTGCAGCTACTGCAAAGAAAACATTCTCTGGGATGTGAGGCATGAAGGGTATGCTGTTTGCTCTCTTGTAAAGCTATTCATGGTCTTACTGAAAAAGACTTGGTGGCCATTTTAGGGAATTAACTTCTGGAGATATGATTTCAGCTGTCAAAAATAACAGTTTTCCTAATACTGAGAGGGAATTATCAAAATCTGAGTTATCAGATTATGAGAAACTATGCTTGTAGTTCCAGAGAGTGTGGATCTGCCAGCATCTTGAGGGGTGGATTTGCTACCACAGAAATTAGATTGCTTTCTTGGCATTTGTGTTGAAAAAAAAAAAAGTAGTTGCTCTCAGTTTGTGCTTAGTGTTGCTATCAGTTTACAGCCTAGGCTATAAAATTTGTGTTACAACTCTCTGAATTCCTTGATTCCACGATCTGAAAAGCAAATTGCATAACTGTGAAGAGGCAAGGGAATGAACAGTAGGTGGTTGTCTGTATCAGTACAGGTAACTTTTTGTTTTCTAGGATATGGCAGCTTTCTGTCACTTACACCTGTCTAGGTGTTTTACTAAACTGTGTCTCTGATTTTCCCTCCTATAAAGGCTTCCTTTTCAACATTCGAAGCTAAACAATGGATTGTTCCCCATTTTCCTCAAATAACAGTGATCATGTTGTACAGGGTTAGTCACTGCATTTCTACACATCTTTTTTGTTTTTTCTTGCATAGATGAACTCATGCAGCAGTTGTATTAGTGAGGTTTTGAGCTTGCTGAATTTCTTTAAGTTTCCTCTGGCTTTGGCTATGTTGAAGGCTTTTGTAAGCTGTAAGGCTCTTGCTTGTGTCTTCCTGCGTAGAGTTCATAGAGGATGTGCCAGGTTAAAAAGCTGCTGCTAAAGGCTAATTGTTTATAGCATGTGAACACTGGATAAACAGTTTTCAACCCAAAAAAATGTTCTTACAGATCTGTAGATTTCTATACTGTTAGTGAAATGGGTCTCCTTACAGTTGTTCCTGGGCTATCTTCTTACTTGGTTTTGGATCACTGAAAAAAAAATTAAACCACAAATAAACCCATTCTTTCCTTCATGTCTTGGTTCTCACTGGTGTGTTTCTAAAAATGTTTTAGTTTGCAGAAAGCAATAGGCAAAAGATAATTTTCTATGGCTTTTTGAAATTTATGTAAGAATGACATGAGGTTCACTGTGGATGAATACCAACTGGGCTTCAATAACTATGTAATAATTGGCATCTCATTTATTTGGACACTTTTAATCTTCACTAGAAAGTTGAAAATGTTCTTCCAAGTATGTTTTGTTCTCATGTTTCATTCCACTGTGGCTGTGCCTGGGGATTTCACAGGCCACCTGTTTACCTGATGAAGATCATGCAATTTCTTTGTGGCAAGTAAGGCAGCTCATTGCATGGAGGAGGATTTAGGAAGCCACTTAATGAACTTAAACATTTTTTCTTTTTTATGTAGTTCATTGCTGGGGAAAAGAAAGCTGAAGCTGGTGTATTGCCACCAGAGATTTCCTTATGGTTCATTGGGAGGTGTTTGTGGTGTGTCAGTTGGGTGACCTTTCCCACAGAACTTCTCTGGAACGCTACATGAGTACGTGGAAATGGATTGGCAGCTTGGCATTTGTATGATTAACAATTTTGTGTCTGGCTTTTTTCATTAGGGTGGATGACATTCCACCAGGAATATCGCTGCTTCCTGATAACATTCTTCAGGTCCTCAGGCTCCAGTTGCTACAGTGTGTCCAGAAAATGTCAGATGGCCTGGAAGAGCAGCAGCAAACTCTGTCACTTTTACTTGTGAAATTCTTTATCATCCTTTGCAGGTATCTGTTCTAATTGTTACCTCGGCAAGGCTATTGTTTTGTTTAAGAAACCTTGATGCAGCCTATAAATATAGATTTTAATGACATATATGATGGGATTTGATACCTCCCAGTAGATACAGAGAAATGACACTTCTCACAATCTTTAAAATAAAGTCAGAGGGAATAAAAGAGAGAGAAGGGAGCAACGCAGTCATCTTAGCAATAATGTTTGCAATAGAAATAGAAGGGGATTGAACACTAAATTCCTTGTAGCTATAGCAGATAAATCTATGGGAATTCAAGATACAATGTACCTCATATAAGAAATACTTTTAAAAGAAAATGTGCACTTTAACAAGTGTTAGCTGTGAAATAACTTGAGAAAATTGTACAGGAAGAACCGTTTCACATTCTTAACATGCTTATAATTCCATAAAGAGCTTGTGAAACTTATTACACCACTCATGCAGCTGATTTCCTTCTGAAACTTCTGCCTGATAGTGTAATTCTGTTGTCACAAATTAATAAACTGTTTTTAGGGATCTATTCCTCACTATTTATTCAGTTTGCTGTTGCTAAATGCTTTTAGAGAGAAGGGGATAAAATATAACAGAGGAGATTTCCTTAACTGAGGGATATTTGAAGCAGCATTTTTGAATACTTTGGCTCATTTACCTCTGAAACAATGCAAAGAGCTGTATGGCAGTGTTTAAGTATCCTGGAATATTGAATATAAGCTGAGTGGATGGTGATAATGTGTTTCTGAAGCACAAACTCGTGTCACCTTTACTTGCTGAAAAGTTCTACATCATCACTTTGATATCTGATTTTTGTAACTTCCGAATTGAGAAATTCTTAGTTGTTGTTGCTTTATTTTCTAAAATTATTTATTAGGTGTTTGTTTTGCTCCAGAGAATTTAAAATGAGTAAATGTTTCTAGGTAATGTTTCCTAAAGTTTTAGAAAATGTTTGCAGTAATAAAGTGGAAGTTACTGTCTTTGTTATCAGATGCCATTTCTGAGCTTTCTATTTAGGGTATCCTGGGAATCTGCTTAACCTCTGAAACCCCAAATTCCAGATGGAATTGGCCTGTAGCAGAGTGACTTCAATCTTTCTTCCTGTTAGATGAAAGCTTGTGAGTTCTGTAACTGTGACAGAAATAAACATTTTAGTATGTGCAGTCTTTTGGAGAGTATTTTTGAAATGCTGGTATCCTTTTGTATGAATCTAGACAGAATGCTAAAACAAACATTGTTTGAACTAGCTTCAAATTGTACACTGTGTACAGTCTGTGGTTTTTATGTTGTCTTCACAGGAATTTGGCTAATGTGGAAGAGATTGGGATGTGTTCATACATTAACCATGTTATCACCATGACTACATTGTACATTCAGCAGGTACGTGGTTAATAATTCTTGTCTGTATTTCTGCCACCTGATACCTTCTGCTCCTTTTTATGTGTTCTGCTCTTTCAGTAATAGTGTAATGTGGGGAACAGTTCATAGGCTCAGAACTGTTCCGGGGGAGATCAAGATGAATTTTCAACTTCTGGAAATTTTCTGACTGTAGCTTTCTTTTTCTCCTCAGTTAAAAAGCAAAACAAAAGAAAAAGAAGTGGAGGATCAGACCCCCATAGAAGAGTTTGTGAGACATGCATTGGCTTTCTGTGAAAGTCTCTATGATCCCTATCGAAACTGGAGGCAGCGAATTGCAGGGTATGTGTGGACTAGCATTGTGAATACTGTGGGTTCTGAGAGCTCTAACCATGGATCTATAGAATCACACCACAGAAACGTGTTAGGCTTTCTCAATCTGGATATGATTCAAAAATTTTTACTGTTAATATAAAAGTTAAAAGAAAATGAAATTTGAGGATATATTAAGAGGTAATTTGTTGTAAGTAGTCACCACAAACTTGCTTACATTACGTTCTCCTTCCAAAAACTGGCCGTTTTTCGAAACTAGTGGAACAAAGAAGCCAAAAAAAAATATGGTGGGCAGACCTGCTTGAATTAGGGCAAAAGAAGCTATCAAAGTTTACAGTGTAGATAAGTTACATCTTTGAAAATAAGTGTATCAGTAGAATGACATCCTTTTAATTTGATTGTGTGTTCCTTCCATCCTAGGTACAGTAAGCGTGAACTAAATAAGAGATTGCTGTCTTTTTTATTTTATTTCTTTAATTAAACCATTTTGTAAAATGTTAAGTATTTTTAGGTGCAGACTGAATATGGGATTAGCTGTGATTCATGTTTTCAGGATGAAGTACTACTTTACTATTCTTTTTCATCCTGTAGGAAAAAGATAACCCCTGATTTATGGCAGCTTTTTTTAATACTATGTCATATTATAAGTCATAAATTAATAACTAAGTCATAAACAAAGGTAGCATGTCTAATTTTTTTGGTGTATGTTTTTTAATGTAATTGCAGACGTTTCCTTAGTACAGTTGAAAGGAGTAGACAGAAGTATAAACCAGCTTCCCTCACTGTTGAATTTGTCCCTTTCTTTTACCGTAAGTATTGCTTAACAGCCTGTTAAAAATAGTTTTCTTTAGAGGAATGAACTTTGTGAGCCCAACTTTCTCCTAAGCATGGCTGATAATGTAAAAGTCCTTTACTTTCTGAGGCCGAAGGAAGTATGTTACTTTCTTGCTTGTTTTTTGTACTTGTTCTTTGCTCTGAGCATCACAATTGCGCCATTCCTGATCATCTTTAAGAGCCTTTTTCTTTATTTCTAGACTTTATTTCAGTGCCTAACGTGGTTTAATAGGATTGGTTCTGTGCCAACTTTGCCAGCTTTTCCTTTTATTGTGGCACATAGTGATTGCACATGAGATCCCTGTAGTAACTGCACTGATAACTCTCATGGAAAAGTAGTCTTAGGAGAGTATTCATGCACTTCTGTCTCTTTATTATGGTTTATCAGCTAGAAAAAAATGAAACTGTGTGCCATTCAAATAGCAAACGTGCCTTGGCCTTGAGTTTGGGAAACAATTTTCTCTCTGGTTAAGTCATTAAATATCATGATGGCTACTTTGGAATTCACATATTCTTACTATTACAGATTGTTTGTGTGGAAGAGAAGGACATGTCCATGCTCTGTACTTAAATCTCAAGAATGTGGGATGCCCAGGTAGTTTGCCAGTTTAGCATACCAAAGTGCTGGTGCCTACAGAATTGAAGCACCAGGAGTAAGCGGGAGGGATGGGCAGTGAAGGAGTAACACCCTCCCATTTTGCAGCTTTCATTAACTTAGTTTTAATTGAAAATGAAAAAAAAAGGTTCTGTTCTTAAAGTGGTAGCATTTATGAATTTGATTTTTCTAGGTTTGACTCATAGTTCCTGTTCCTTGAGATTGCATTGCTATGTACAAAAAATAGGATAGTTGCCAAAAGGACCAAATTGTTGCTGCCAGTAAAATGCCTTTATCTACCTGCCAGAGCCCTGGAAACCCACTCCAAAGGCTGCTACTGAGGAATGTCATCTGGAGGTTCTCTCCTCCATTCAGTGCATGGTCCTGTGGTTCCTCCTAAGTCTCTTAGATATCCTATGATGTGACCAAGCTAACAGTGTGCTAATTAGCCAGCAGGTACTGACCTGCTTGTTGGCCAGCTGGCAGAAAGGACAGAGTAAGAAATTGCTGAGCATGTGCATTCTGCCATGCCAGGACTAATTTGAGGGGGGTTGATTTCAGTCTACCCAGCCTAATGATTTATTCACAATCCACTAGGTACTGCTCTTTTCAATTTGTCTGGGGTTCTACAAAGATCCAGTAGCTGTAAGTCAAGGAGTGGTGGTACTAGCTCACTAACAGTGTGATCATCTAAGTAAGCTTTGTTCTGTTTGGAGAAAAGATTGGAAAAATAGCTCTGCAATCTTCTTTTAAAACAGGCATTCAGTTTGTAGTCAGAAATCTTACTTGCCACTAAGTGGTATTTCCAAAAAGAATCCTTTGTACTTTCTTGCTGCTGTGTTAGGTCTACTGTTATTGCTAACAACAATATCCAGGTTATATCTATTGTTAGGGAGAGTTCTGAGGCTGTCTGGGACTAATTTCTATCACATATGGCAAGAGGAGAGATGCAGGATAGTTGTCATTAAAGAAATTACTGCTAGAAAGGTTACAGATCTGCACAGGATTCTCTGGCAATCTGCCTTAAAGTTGGCAAGCTCAGGGGTTGTTTTTTTGTGCTACCTGCACTGCATGTGGCATCAGACTTTTCATGCCAAAGTTTCTCTGAACTTTGTCCTGCTTGATAACTGGTTGCATGTTAGAATGTCCTTCTGTTTCTCATTAGCATGGACAAAGTGGGCTCATTTTTACATTATGAATCAAGAGCAAAATTGTGTCTATAGTTCTGTCAGCTGGCATGGAAGTTTATGCAAGTAAAGGTGTGGCCCTGTGAATTCCTGATAAATGTGGTAATATTGTGTTACTTTGAAAATGCTGGAATTGGTGTGTTTGTGTCTGAGTTATATAAAACAAAGTGGAGATGATACAGTTGATTTTTTTTTTTAAATTTGTATGATGACAGGAAATAGAGGAGGCTTTTCAAATTATTGGTTGGTGGGTTTTTTTGAGCAAAATCTCCTTTTTATTTCATCAGAATGCTTTCAAGAAAGTGAACATCTCAAGGAAAGCCTAAAATGTTGCCTGCTACATCTCTTTGGAGCTATTGTGGCTGGTGGTCAGGTAAGGATACTCTGAACTTTTCAGCTGCTGAAACTTCCAAATGTTCGTTCTTTGTTTAAGACTTTTAAATACTCCATGACTTGTAAATGAGAAGAATTTATTATCCATGATTAATTCTTTTTGTGTTAGGAACTTTGGGATCATTCTGGGCAGTAATATCTAAATGCTAAAAGCTGGGTCTTGGATTCAAGTAACTGTAGATGTTTGCTGTTCAGAACAACTACATGTTCATATGACCCTACTGTAATATTTTAAAGAAAAAATGTTCATAACTAGGTTAGGAATTTCTACCTGCCGATATGAAAATTTTGTCTTCACGTGCATGAAATTGATCTAGCTGACAGTGCTGAAAGTAAGCTGTGAGGAGGCATGGGGTCTTTACAGCTTGGAAGCTGTTTAAAATATTGGAAAAAATAAGAGGAAAAGAGGGTATTTATCAGCAGTAAAGCCAACATCCACTTTCTCACCTGACTTCTGCAAAATCCTACTTAGTCTGGTCACAAGCAGCTTCTACTTGTGATGATCTTGAAGAGAGAGTGTTTTTAAAGGTTGCCAGGGAGCTGCAAAGCCAGAGTGTGCTCCATCAGGGAAGGCAAGTGGAGCCTGAGCAGGATGGCCAGCAGCAGTTGACCTGACTGGCCAAGGTTGCCATCTCACTGTACCCAGACAGAGTGATGGGAGCAGCTGTGGTGGCTGGAAACAGCATCAACCAGCCCAGCCCACTAGACAAGTCTGTGGTGATAAAGCCTAAAGTCAAGTCAGGAAGTCTGGTCAGCACATCAGAGTCAGGGTTTGCTCTACTGGTGCTAACTGGAGTCAGTCAAGAGGCCGGGGTTGCCAGCCCTATCCAGGAGCAGGGTTAAGGTCAAGCTGCAGTCCAGTCAGTGGGGCAGGTTCAAGCATGGCCATGGCTGCAGTGTAGATCAAACAAGGAAAGGGTTGAGAGCCAAAGCTTGAATGCAGCTCCCTACAGAGGGCAAGGAGTCCCTGACAGGGCTTCTCAAACCTCACCACAAGCCTGGGCTCCTGAGCCTAGGCAGTCAGGCCCGCAGGAGGAAAGGTGAGAAAAATGTATTCAGGGCCCAGGCAAACGTTTGCTAATTATTATGTTCTTACCACATGTTCTAGGACACCCTAGGACAGGTATCATGAATCTCATAATCTAAAATGAAAACTCAAGAGAAGGTTTGCCCCTAATTAGCATTTTATCAGGGCTACCTTGTAAGAATTTTATGACTTGTATTTAAATTATTTCCTTTTCTATATACGCATTCCCTTTGAAAAAGAGAGCTTATTTAAGTGAACAAGATGGGATGCATTTCATCTGTAGCCATCAGCATAATCAAAATAGAATGTTTCTTAGTTATTTAACAACTACACAGCATTAGTAGGTATAATAATGCATATTGCATGGTTCAGCTACCTCAGGTAGAAGCAACTGGTTTGAAGAGGTTTAAATTCTTCTAAATTTATTTTTCTTAACAATTTTATTTTTTGCATTAATGGGTTTCAGAGAAATGCTCTTCAAGCAGTATCTCCTGCCACCATGGAAGTCTTGATGCGTGTTTTAGCAGACTGTGACAACTGGGATGACAGGAACCCTGAGGAAGTGAGCAGGAAGGCAGAGCTGACTCTGAAGTGCCTGACAGAAGTTGTCCATATCCTCCTAACCAGCAGTTCTGACCAACGCCAGGTGGAGACAAGCACAATATTGGAGAACTATTTCAAGTTGCTTAATTCAGACCATTCAGCCTTACCTAACCCAAGGCGATGCAGGCAGTGGGAGAGCAGATTCATAGCACTACAGATTCAAATGCTGAGTGAGTCCACAGTTCCTTCAAATGTTCTTGACAATAACTATGAAGCAAAAAATATTGACTTGGCTAAGCAATTGAAAAATTTCTAACCTTTCTTTTTAGATATTTCTTGTTTAATCATTTACTAATTAAAAAACCAGATGAAACCATATCCGATTGCTGCTGTTTAACCAGTGTCAAGGTTCATAAACTGAAAGTCTCCATTAAAAGAGAAAAATTTTGCTAGGCAGGAAATGACACTTATCAGAACCTGAGCAATTGCAGAATAAAACTGTTCTGTAATAAAATAGCCAAGTGGTGCTGTTTGGTGATAGTTTAATCTATAAGTTTTTTGGTTAGAATTCAGGGGTTTGAGATTTTATAATTTGATGTTCAGCGTGGGAAATGAAGGTGTTTCTTTTCTCATACTTCCAAGAAAACTGAGGAATAGTACTGTGGCCATGGAAAATGCTTACAGTATAAGGCTGCTGTAGAATGCAGAGTAATTGCTTGTTGAGGAAACAAGCATTCATGTGCTGTAAAAAGAAAAGCTAATGCTGCTTATGTACTCACAATTGGCGATGACTTGAAACAGAGCCCCGAAGCAATCAAAGATATTTGTTTGCTGAAATTTCTCCATAATATTAGGCTGCGTGGTAATTTTTACAGTGTCATAATGTTTAGCTTCAGGTCTAGTGATTTGTTCTTAAAATGCATATAATTCTTCATCAAAAATGCAGAGCATATAATTAGTCTAATTTTTTCCTGGTGTGTATTACGGAATGTGCAGGAAAAAATGCTTGATGGATTTGGGAAGTATTTTGTCTTTAATGCCAGTTCTGGTTTAATTTTATAGATACCATCACAGCCATGTTAGACTGCACAGATAGGCCTGTTCTGCAGGCAATTTTCCTTAACAGTAACTGCTTTGAGCATCTCATTCGACTGTTGCAGAACTGCAAGGTGAGTTTTCCCTCCTCAGCGTATTTTTAAAACCTGCCTTGTATTATTATTAATGAAGGAGAGGTGTCTCGTGTCTGTCTTGTGGTTAAAGCAAGGAATACTTGCTTTGGATCCTGAGCAAAGTACCTTTAGATACCCTGCTTAATCTCTGAAATCTGTTACAATGCTGTATCTTGGAATCACTGCTGAATCTTTTCTTACCTATCAAAATCTCTCAGATGTCAGACTTTGAGCTAAGCACAATGACCTCTAACAGTCTTAAAAAAATCAATCACCCTTACCTTTTTATTTGGGTTTTTGTTGTGGGGTTTGGTTTTTTAGGTTTTGTTTCTTTTATATTCTATCACTGGATTGCTAGGAAGTAACTTAACAACTGTTGCCAGATGGAGGTCTGAATTCTAAATTCAGAGGAATGGTTTTCCATTAAAAAAAATCTTTCTGGTGTGGCGTTGTAAGTGTTTCAGACTGTGTGTGGCTGACATAAAACAAGAGCTCAAGCTGTTAAAAAGGTTCCTCAATTTTTCCTTTTCTACATAGGATTTAGGGTTTTCATCTCAACTGCAAATGGTCATAATTTGCAAACTTCCACTGATTGCACTGATTTAATTTTTCCCTGTGTGAGAATGCAGATATGATGTAACTCTCTGCACTATTTTATTTCTCTTTTTGTGATATGTTACTGACATAGCTGTTTTGAGCTATAGCTGTTTTGCTGTCTGATGCAAGATAATTTATTGCTAGCTACAGTGTGCAATTTATTTCTAATCCATGTAGATTCTGGATTAGAATGTATTTCCGTGCAGTGACGTATTAAAAATAATTGTTTGGATTATGTCCTAATTGGAGCGATAATCAGTGGCAGAATGCCAAATGACTTGAAGTGTTTTGAATAGTCTGTAGTTTTATTATCTCCTGAAAATACATTGTTTGACCTTTCCATTCTTCTCCTGTGTTTGGGAATCTGCCTATTTTTGTACTAACCTTGTACTCTACGAGAAACTCCTTTTTTAGTTTCTTCTAAACCCATCAACAGTGTGATGTTTACCTCTTCCTGGAGACTCTTAGCTGTGTTCCTGTGCTCATAAACAAGCGGTGGAATTAAAGAAAGCGGGAGCAGCTGCTCTGTTTTTTCTTGGAGCTTGCTGGTTTTATTTTTATTCTGCCTGTCTGTATGTTACAAGATACACTCTTTTAAGGTTTTTTCCAGGGGTGCAGTCTCACATATCACTGTGTTGTTTAGAGATCAGTGCTGCCAGTTTGGTACACAGTGTGCTTTTTTAGCCTTTCGCAGGCAAAATAACCCCACAGTTGACAAGTGGGAGAGGTGGAGTCAGGGCAGGTGTTGCAGTATATTTTTACTTCCAAATATGCTGTGTCCACATTCTTTTTCAAAGCCAAATAGCAAAGACTCATTTAGGTGTGGAATTAGGATTTCTCCTTAGTAGCTGGGGGTGGACACCCTAGTTCTAGATTTTATTCCTTCATTTGTGAAAATTGCTACTGGGTTCTTAAGCAAGCGGTGTGTGGAAAGCATATTCTGCATCTCTGCAGAGAGCATGAGAGTCCATACACTTCTGAAACTCAGGAAGCTATTGGATCTTCTGCAAACTTGAAATGCAAGTCATTTCTGTGGAAAGGAGAGGTGAAGAAAACCCATATCACTATTTCTGCTATAGATATCCTATATAACTTGAGGAGTTCAAGGCTGTATTTCTACTCGTACTTCCTAATCATTTGCAGTGTAACTGTCTTCTAAGATGTAAATCCTTTTTTCCCCATATTTGCTGGTTTTAAGGTTTGTGGGCAAACTGTCTTTTCTTAACTATGCTTTAGGGTTAGAGATCTACACAAAAGCTTTACAAAACTGCTTAGTTAAGTTTTGATGATCTGAATGTCACTTTTTGCCAGTAATATCCAAAGAGAGGAACTGTAATTTAGAGGTATCAGGAGGTGCTTATTCTGTACTGAGAGTCATTTAACAAACTGGTTTATCAGTGCTGAATCTTTTCTCATCTATTTTACTATCTGAGAGGTCAGTCTTTGAGCAAAGCACAATGACCTCTAACAGTAAGTCTGAGTAAAAGAAAAACATGGTTTTTGAACAGCTTTAAAATGGAAAAATTAAAACCATGTAGACATTGTAAAAAGAAAGTTATTTTTTCTTTTTCACATGCCTTCTGAGAAATGAAGTAACTCATACCAAAAATTTGATGGACTCTTTATTTTTGCCTTGTCTGCATTTGCTTTTATGTTCTTACTCTTGCTAGTGTTATAGTCCTCTGAGACATGTTATAGTTACTCTGCATTGTTAAGTGCTCTTGACTGTGATGTACCTTTCAAAGTGCTTCTAGCAATGTGCTTTTACACCTATGTAAGTCACAGTAATATCTTAAATGTTGTCCTTTGTTTTGCCCTAATTTATGGAAGTCGATTTCTCAGGTTGTTCTTCTTCAGGGAGACTAAGCTAGCAGATAATGGAGCAAGATGTGTGTGTATGTGTGGAAAAAGAAATGCTCTAGGTTTTATTCACTAAAGGAAAGTGTTTCTTTTTTTTAAAGGAACTTTTAAAACCTTTTCATCAGGGTTTTTTTAAACGCCACAATAAAATCTTCCAACACAAGGAGGTAAATTTTAGTTCTGATTACGTTACAGCTAAAGTTGGCATGCAAATTGACTGCAATTGATTATGAATTTGGGTGAGTTTGAAACTGTCAAATTCAGGTACTGACTAGGAATTTAGCTGCTGAGCACAGAACAGCTCCTTATCTGAAGAAGCAGTATAGGTGTGTTTTTGATTTAAAGCTATTTGCAACCTGTCTGATTCTTAGGATGATGGCAGAGATATTTTGCTCTTCTTCCTGTCCCAAAGACTGTGTGCCCCAGAAATTCTGCTACTGTGCTGTTTGAAGATGAAAATATTCTGTCTAGGTATCTTCAGCTTTCACCTAGGGTGAAACATAAGTGGAAAATGGTGAAACATCTGTATCCATTTCCTTGTTAATGCCCCACTCTTGTTTTTATTTCTTACAAGTACATTTCATAGAACTGTCATGTTGCATATTGTGAATGAAATCACAGTTGCTAAGCCAGAGACGAGTATAAATTCCAGATAAATCTCTCTCTTTGTCTCAGTGATTACATATTTTCATTCACTTTATTTGGGAAAAAAATTTAATTACTCTTTAGCAAAAATGCAGTGTAATCTTCACTATTTTAAGAATTACCAGAAGACTAATACTAATGGACGATTGTCTTATTAGTGTGAGAAAGCTTTATTTTTTCCTTTTTTCCCCCCCCTTTTTTGTTTTTGTATGTGAAATACAAATCTAAGGCAGCCTCCACAGATTTGGCTGCAGGTAACTGTTTAATGCAATTTTTTCCCATTATTCTTGTCTCTATTTCTAACAGCTGTTTTTAAATGCTAACAATAAAGTGGCAGACAAGAGTGAGAAAGACCTTACCAACAAATTACTGACAGAAATGAATGAGGACCAGGTACCTACCTAAACTGTATTTTGCTTCAGTTCAAGTCAAGACACAATCACAGGAAAATTGATTCCTGTGCTTCACCTTAACCATCCTCCTTAAGCTTTCTGCAGCAAGATGAACTTAAGATGCTGCACAGATCAGCATTTCCTGTCTCTGGAAAATGATTTTTCTGAATAACAGATTGAATTCAGCCTGTGTTTTATTCATCTGCTTCAAACTGTAGATATTAGCAATAGAATGAGCATCAGTTATGCTTTTGTTAAGGAAAAGGTGAAGTACATGAATGAGATCCAAATTAATTCTCTCAACCTGGTGGTGATTCTTTTTCCCCTCCTTTTCCTCTTTTTGCTCTTTGTCTCAGCACTGTGGTGTTTTGGATTTTGGGGCCTTGTTTGTGAATCTCAATGATTGTGTTTGGTGTCCTGATTCTTTGCTTGTCATCAAGAGCAGGTGTTCACAAAACAATGGACAGGCTGAATCAGGGAGGTAGGAATAGCCTGTTGCTTCACTTTTCCCAAATACTGTAGAAAGTTTCAAATGCAAATTTTTGTATTAATTTTTTGCTAGAATTATTTGTTCTGATTAAAAATGTAAAAAAAAAGCTGAATTCAAGGGATGGTGATTTACAAATTGTGATTTTTAACTAATACCTTTGGCTTTTTTGGACACAGCACAATGCTCTAACTGCATGTAAATGTTTCTTCACATCTAATAGTCTTCTGATTCTTGACACTTCACTTTCAAAATATGTCTGAGGTGCACATAGTATTTCAGAGATGATGAAACAGTATGTTTGTTTGCAGAGTGTTGCTAATTAGGCTTACTGATGGATGCAAAAGAGTGCTCCAACGTTTTTGTTCTTAAAACCATGATAGAAATATCAATATAAACAAGAATTATAGGAAAAAAAGCTCAAAAGGTTACATAAATTGGACAGAGAGGTGTTGACTTAATGCAATGAGGCCATGGGTGAGGCAGCCACCTGGCTGTGCTAGTGTGACTTACCTCTTACACTTTGGAGGTGTGTCTGTGCTGCATTGGTTTGCAGGGCCTTGGATGGAAAATAAGTCCCTTTATCTGAACTGCAGATGCTGATTTTCCAGCAGGACACACATATGCAGCAAAGAGATTTCCTAATTGTTTTCCTCCCTCCCTCTTGAGGTTGTCCATTAGACGCATGAGGAAAACTTGTTTGTCCATCAGAATATCTGAGGTGCAGAGTTTGTGTTGCGAATGCTTCTCTCCTCTTGAAGTCTGTGGTTAGTTGTCCACTGTGATGTAATTCCTTGTAGGCTGTGGGGTTTGAAATTTTGACTGCTGGGGAAATGATTTTTGAAGCATGTTACCAAACTCTTGGTTTCCCTCCTGGCAGGAGGGCACAGCACAGATTTTGGAGCTGAACTGTCTTTGCATGTTTGTATGTGACTTGTGTCCCTGCTCCTTTCAGGTGTTTCAGGGACACCTGGACTCCTTGGCAGTATCAACCATTCAAGCCCTCACGGCAGTAATGCACAAGTCTCCAGCTGCAAAGGTAACAGTGTCCATGCAGAGGGCTGTTTGCAGTTTCTTGATCTTGTTTCCAGTTAGTGTTTTTATCACAATACCTTGATGGGTTTTGCTAATGGAGATGAGCAGATTGTGGTCACACATTCGTGCCAGTTAGGAATAGCTGATTAGCATTCCTTCTCCCTTTATATGTGTCTAATGGCTGGACACTGAGTCATCTTCCTGCCAAAACTGGAAGATCTGAGTATGGTGGCAGTTGGAACCTTTGTAAAGGAAGTACATTCTTACTTGTACCATGGATATATAGGGTAGACTTAGTGGGTATTTGCAGGAATTCTCTGGCAGCTGTTTGTGTTGTAGTTTCACATGGCTTTAAACTAAGCCAGGACAGTATTGCTGCCCAGATGGTGGTCATGCCATTGCCTGTGCCCTTCCTTGGTAGTTATTCTTGTGATTTGGTAAATGGAGAGGTTGTGGGTAGTTTGTGATTCTGACTGGAAGCTAAGCTTTTGGAAAAATAGTATATTTATTCCTGGATTGCTGAGTTCATTAAATTTAACCCTTGGCTGAATGATTCCCTTGACTTGGCACAGTCAAGTCTGCCTCCAGACTGTACAATGGAGGATAAAGGAAGAGTGAGAATCATTTATTTTGTTGCTACTTGCAGTACACCTTGAGGGAGAGACAACAGGAGCCATGATGTTCCTGCAGGGCATTACTGAAAAAGCTAATTTCTCCACTGACTCTGAAAAGCCTGAGAAGAGTTGTATGCTGGAGGTAGAGACTAGCTGGGATTCATGAGAGTCGGAGTTTTCAGTTGTGTTTCTACTGCAACATGTGTATTTTTTGTTTCCATGTTTACTTAAGTAATCACCTCACTTCTGCTGCAAGATGTATTCTTTTAAAAAAATTAGTTTCAGCACAGACTATAGCCAGGAGAAGAATATCCATTCCATATGATGTATTGACTATTTAGTAATTAAACCATAAGTGGATACTACCATTTGAACTTTGTGGGAGTTTTTCTGTTGTTGTTTGTTTGGTTTTTTCCCCCTTGTTAAATCCATTAGTTTTCAGGAGAACTTCCTTGGAACACTTCTCTAATTTTTTTAAGTGTTTAGGATGGATGGTTTTTAATCCGGTTTAGGAAAGTCTTTTGCTAAAAGATTAATATTTGAATACTTCTGCATTTCAGTGTAAATATTTCATGCTGTAGTTTGCACTAAAAAGATGAAAAATGAAGTTATTTGTTCTTTGTGATATTATTAATATTTGGATTATACCAAAGTAGTTGTATTCTTTTATAGGTAATTAATAAAATACAGCTTTGAACTTTTATTTATCTCTGTGCTTCAGTGAAATGCTTTTCATCTGCAGCATTCTAGAAACAGTAGAATGAACAGGTCATCAAAAATAGATTTCTGACCTGTAATTACTGCATTCTACTTATTATTTGCCTAATATTGCATTAAATTTTCTAAAAATTAAAAGTTGCTTGTCTACCTGTTGCAGTAGACAGGCAGGTTTTTTCCATTTTATTTGTTAGTGAGACTGGAATTTTTATCCTCAGGAGGTCTTCAAGGAGAGGATTGGGTATGCACACATATTTGAGGTACTAAAATCACTGGGTCAACCGTCACGGGAACTGCTGGAAGAACTCATGAATATGGTGAGTTGTGCTTGCTTTGGGGCAGTAATGCTTACACCTTGCAGCAGTACTTCTGGCCCTGTCTCATCGTATTTCATGTCTGAGTTCCCTGCTGTTTTTCAGGCCGTGGAAGGTGACCACATGGCTGTTGGGATATTAGGCATTAGTAATGTCCAGCCCTTATTGCTGCTCATCCAGTGGCTTCCAGAACTAGAATCACACGAGCTGCAGATTTTCATCTCCAACTGGTTGAGGCGAATCTGCTGTATTGACAGACAGAGCCGCGCCACGTGCGTCAATGCAAACATGGTCATCCGTATCATCGAGACCCTCAATTCCCACTCGCTGCTCCACTGCACTTGTGCAGAGAACCTGATTGGCCTGCTGGGCTCCTTGGGGAGCCAGTCCATGGGCTCAGAGGAGCTGCTGCAGCTGGTGCGGCTGCTGCGGCCCGAGGAGCCGCGGGGCGCTCACCCGTACGTGGTGCCGGTGCTGCGCGCGCTGCTGGCCATGGCGCGGAAGCAGGGCCTGGCCAGCGCCCTGCAGTACTTCAACCTGCACCACAGCATGGCCGGCATCGCCCTGCCCGCCGTCCACCGCTGGCCCGGCTCCGCCTTCTCCTTCAACGCCTGGCTCTGCCTCGACCAGGACCGCGTGGAGCCCGGCACCGCGGGCAAAAGCGGCAAGAGGAAGCAGCTCTATAGGTACAGTTACTGTAACTGCTACAACCTACAGATGCAGGCATCTGTGCCCTCTGGCACGTGGCACCCCACGACACGTGCTGCTTCTGCTTGTCTTCATCGAAGGCAATACTTAATGCTTAGTCTGGGAAAGGGAGAGCTTTCATCTGTCACCACAGCCGGGTTCTGTCACAGAAATAACGTGTAGTTTCCCTGTTGTAATGTCTTGTCATCTACAGTTTCAACATCCATAACTCCAAATTGTGGTAAGGTTCATTGATTAAATAAAACAACATTAAAACCAAAACTCAATATCTTCCAATGGCCCACCCAAAACCAGAACAGCCTACACACAGTTTGTTGTAAAGGTAATGAGCTCTGAATTTGTAGAAGAGCACAAGTGAGAAGACACCTTCATGGTGCTAAAATATTCACAGTAATGCTTCTTGATTTAGTTTAGCTTTTTGGATACTAACAGAAGCAAACAAAATCTCTTATTGTTTTTGTTGGGTTTTGTTTTTGTTTTTTTTTTTTTTAATAAGAGGAGTAATGGTCATGTAGTCAATATTGGACCTCCACCAAACAAGTTGAGTGGATTTTGTTCTTAATGAATGTATTGTTAGGTGGTAGTTTTGATGAAGCAAGTCCTTGATTGTGTGTCTGGTGTAGCTTTTTTACAGGAAGTGGTATGGGGTTTGAAGCCTTCATTACATGCTCTGGGATACTGGTGGTTGCAGTGTGCACAAAGAGGGAATATGCAACAGTGATGCTGCCTGACCATTGTTTTTTTGACTCTCTCTGGGTAAGATTTGATACTGACAAACACTTTGTTTAGGATTGAGTTGTTAGCTCAGAAGTCAAAATTATGGTTTGTTTCACAAAAAGTCTGTTTTGTAATATTGCAGTAATTCATTGCATAAGAGCAGGTTTAATTTCAAGTAATGGAAGCAATTTTCATATAGATTAGTTGTTGATTGAGCTAACTTATGCATTTGTATTAGGCATTTTTTGTTGATTAAGCTTGTTACAGCATTAGAAGTTTTTTTTTATTACATTAAAACAAGCATAGGTGGCTGTGGTGCTATGTGAATAAATTAGCTGTGGTGCTTTTTCTGCCTTACCATTTTCTATTCCTATACTTAAGAACTGATGCGCATTACTATGAAAGAGCTGTATTTTTCTCTTAAAAAACCTGTTGATATGTAAACATTAAATTTACTACTTTAAAATGGAAGCAGCAGGTGATCTTATATTCTTGTTGATGCTTTGGGTTTATTTTAAGTGCTTTCCTCACTAGCTTAGTAGAGGTAAATAGTTTCACATAGTGATTTCACTGCTCTTAATAATGACTTAATTACTTTTTCTTGCTTAACCAGCACAACATAACCATTGTTCATGTGCCTGGAAAGAGGCCCTTTGGTCAGAGCCTTGTGTATATCTATGTCAATGGACAGCAGAAGGTCTCTGCCCCGCTTCGGTTCCCTGCTATGAATGAAGTAAGTTCCTTTCTGAGCCATACCCTGGTAGCATGAGCTCTCATACACCAATGAGAGTTCAGACTATTGCTAATAAAGGTCAGCTTTGCACACTGTCCAGAATATCATTTTGGAATGTAACTAACCATTAAGTAATGCTTGTTTAGTCATCTCAGTTTAAAAACAAAGCAAAAAACTACTAGATGACATTGATTAAATCGTGGGGTTTTCCTCAAAATAATTGCCTGAGCATATTGACATAATTTATGGTGACATCATAATAAATGGCAGCTCTACCAGTAGGATTGATGTAACAGTACTCAATGAGGAATATTCCCTGTTATTTTCAGTATTTTCATTTATTTTTACTAGTGTTTTTTGAATGTTTCCTTAATATGCTATTCCTTATTCCTTTGGTAACTGAATAAGCACTTCACATACAGTTAATCTAACCATTTTGGATGTATGTACATTTATCAATACACTAGTCATCAAAATGAGTGTATGCCATGTTTAATTTGCTCTGTAAGCTTTGTTTATTCCTTTTGGGGAACAAATTTATATAAAACTGGCCTACAACACCCAATGTTCTTCCCTCTTTTCTAAGTTCTAATTTGATATTTGTTAAGTATGGTGAGAAAACATTTAAGTTGGATACTGTAATGGTAAAATCAGTATAAAACTTAAAAATGAGCGTAAGTGTAGTTTTCATTTCAAGATAAAACTCTGTTTTTTGGCCCATCTGTAGAATAAACATTGTAAATCTCAGGGTAAAAAAGTAGGGCAAGCAATCTTACCACGAGAGCCTCTGTTTGAATGGACTAACTGATATGAGAAGCACACATTAGCAGATACACGGGGCTAGTATTTTGGAATATAATGCAGAAGAGGAGTATTTATAGAGGGGTATCAGGAGCACTGTCCTTCCTGGCTGTGCTCCTGCCAGAGGTAGTGCAGCACCTGAGGTAACCAAATGGCTCTTAGTTGGAAAAAGGCTGTTCTCTCCTGTTATGAGAAGTACATGCTCTGGTTTTTGGCCTACTGTGATGAATTGCTTGTTTTTCAAGGCTTTACAGAACTTGTTGCTTGTGGTTTCATTTATTTTGTTCATGTTTGCTAGATGCAATCTTCAGATTTAAAGCTTAGATTGACAGTATGTTTTGTTTTCTCTCTAGTCTTTTACTTCTTGCTGCATTGGTTCAGCTGGTCAAAGAACAACAACTCCTCCTCCATCTCAGATCCCAGATCCGCCTTTTTCCTCCCCAGTCATGCCCCATCGGACCTCGCTTGGGGGCATCCTTGCTACAGGAGGTTGGGGTGGGGTGCTTGGAAAACCAGAGTTCATCACCAAAATGATCTCAGCAGGGACTCAGGACAGTGAATGGGGGTGTCCAACATCTTTGGAGGGCCAACTTGGATCAGTTATTATCTTTCATGAAGCTTTGCAGCCTTCTCAAGTGAAAGCATTATATTTAGCAGGTAGGTGGTGATTGTACTGGTTTTAGCAAAGTAAAAGGAATGAGTTAAAAGCAAGACCCCACTAGGCTTTGCTCTACACAAACACGTAATGAAGAACTTAAGATCCAGAAGAAGTGCAGAGCTGACCTAAGTGAGAGGGCTTTAAAGCAAATAAGCTTAACATTTAATAAGCATGTTATGAAGTTTGATTTTAAAATACTACATTTGAGTGAGCTCATCTGTTTATCATATGTGCAGACCCGCAAAATTAAAATTCTAGGTAATAATTTCACTTGCAAATTCTGAATTTTTAATACTGTTTGCCTAGATGTGATTACAGTTGAGCGTCTTTAAAAGTATTGCCCTTATTTGTTAGGGCCACTTAAAGGTGATTTATGCATGAGGATTTTTCCATAAAAATCAATAATTAAGTGGTCATTTAAAAGCAAATACTCTGAAAGCTATGTTGTACAATTCAAAGTGTGAAAAGTATTAAGTTCTTCAATGACTCAAGGTTGTTACAGATTGCCGTTAACACACTTGTGTCATTTAAAGGAAATATTTTGTATTTCTAAGCAAAACCATCTTGAAGGTTACTCCTTTTCTGGGCATTTAGGCTTGATGGCAGAGATTAGTGACATATATGAGATAGATATTTTTAAAGACAAACATGAGAGCTGGTTGAAGGTATGAAAACACCTCTTTGTGTAGTTTAGCTTTTCATGTAGAATGTGTTCCTTTTTAAGCAGAACTTCTGAAATGAATGATTTAAGTCATAGAAACTCTACTTCAAAGCATGTCTCCAATAGATACGGTTCAGACTGTCCTGTTTTGTCTTCCTACAAGTTTGGTAGTATAAAATTTGTAAAGGGCAACATTATTAACCAGTGGACTCTTAAATATATGTTATATGATTTTATATACCTTTTTTTTTTAATAGGTCCAAACTGTTTAACTCCATGGAAGTCTCAAGAAGCTGAAATAGCAGATCTCCCCAGTAAGGTGCTGCTTCATTATACACCAAAGGTATGAAACAGGACATAATTTCTGTTTGACTACACAGTGTGCATTACTTTCAGTGTTTGCACTATGGTTTTTATGGGAAGATAAGGAGCAGTGAGAGCTTTCCTTGACTGTAGTCTTGTGCAGACATAGTAGGTTTTGCAAAAGGATGGAATTATATTGTACAGTGAAGAATGTCAAATCTAAAATGACATATGTTATTTAAATACTTTAATATCAACACATTGGCACAAAACTGTGTGTTCAAGCATCTGTAACTTGTTTCCTAGATGATATTATGGCTTCTCTATTTAACAGGCCTGCAGAAACCCAATTTGCCTTGACCTGTCTGCAAATCTTTTACATGGAAGACTAACTGGAAACAAAGTAGTGAATTGGGACATCAAGGTAAATGTGTTGGGAAGAAACAGAACCTGATGTAAAAATGGCAGTGGTTGTGCGTGCTCATCCAACTTTTGGAATGTTGAAAGTTATTATTGTAATGCAAATTATATTTAACAGATGCAGCATGTTTTTATACTGAGAATTCATGGGCTAACGCTGTAGCTGGAGTAATGCTGCATTTACATTTCATTTATTGAAAACTTACAAGGGCTACTGCTTTTACTGTCATAGTACATGAAGATATTTTGTGGTAGCTGACTATTCTTCATAATAATGTTGAATGCATGTTGTATATCGAGAGCATTTTGCAATTTCTAGGGAATTCTCTCATGGTTTTCTTGCTGTCATAAACTGAGTTAGGTTAAGATTAGTAGAGTTTAGTTAACACTAGTGACTTGTCAGCAGAATACCATATCTTTTCATCAAGGAAAATGTATGAACAATAAAGTAGCTCTGCTTTTTTTCCAAGAACAGTGAACAATTGGCTGTACTGGAAAACTAATTAATAAGGAAATATTGTTGGAGCTACACTGCACAACTTGCTGAGACTGATGTTAAGAAAATTCAGACACTCGTTAGTTAATTTAGCTATGATATGAATAGTTCTAAAATACTTCAATTTGTCCTCTTTGCCCAGTAACGGGTACTTGTACTCCTCAGTGTTTGTCTCTGGACTAGGCTGGGGAAATGAGTGGGTATCTCTGAGTGTCTTAGCAAGCTACTCAGAGATTTTGAATTGATTTGAAGTGGTTGTGAATCACTTCTAGAAATCTTGTGATCTGAGTATGTTATACCTTACCACAAGAAGCACTGTTTGAATAACAGAATCCAGAATCAATTAAACTGGAAAAGTCCTCTGAGGTCATCAAGTCCAACCTGTGACCAAACACCATCTTGTTAACTAGGCTGTGGCACTAAGTGCCACATCCAGTCTGTCCTTAAACACCTCCAGGGACTGTCTTGTTCTGTCTCTGCTTGTGAGAAGGAGGGGAAAAAAAGGGGGCTTAGGAGACTTGAATTTTAAGGAGAGGATTAAAATTGATGTATGTGTAGAGTTATTTAATTGTATTATTTTTTAGCTGCCTCAAGTTGAAATCTTGCAGGAAGATGATTAAGGCAGAGATGTGTGTAAACTTAGTCTTCTCTTACTGCTTGCTGCAAGTAACTTAATAATCAGAGACATGTTTTTCCTGTTTTTCAAATATATTTAGGAGAAGGTTCTTCCTAGGTTTTTGTATCCTTCAGTTTTCAGTGTTTATATGGGGGGAGGAGGAAGGAAATGTAAAAATGTACTTTCAGAACAAGATCTGACAGGATGGCCCATGTGTAAGTGTCCTGTGAGACTTTCTGATTGGTTTGTGAGTACTCCTGTATGTTGAGTCAATTTTTGCTACAGTTGAAAGGATTTTATTTATGGTGATGTTTTTCCTGCCTTTTCTCTTGATTCAGGATATGATCAACTGTATTGGTGGAATAAATGTGCTGTTTCCGTTGCTGGAGCAGATCAGCTTTCTTGGTGGACAGATGCCTGAGAAGTCTGAAGGAGAAACTCTGCCTCCAGAACTAGTAACTCCTGTGGAGGGTGACTGGGTGGTGTTTTCATCCCCAAAGGCCTCAGGTAAGAAAGTGAAGCTGAAGTGAAGTGATTTTCAGGCTTGATTTTACAAGTCCTTTTTTGAATGACAGAAAGCTGTTTATTGTGTGCTGGATTTTCCAGAGCATCTGTGTAAAGCCAAAAGGCTCTTTCTGTTCCTGGATACCTGACATGGATACTGAATACCAGGAGTATCTAAAAAATAATACAACAATTTTCTAGTACAGATATATTTAATAACATTATTTTTCTTTTCATGATTTATTGTTATGGGTGCCAAGGTATGACACCGTTTTAATTTCTGTTCTGATTATTTTGAGAAGTTATGTTTGATGTAAAACCTACTAATAGCAACAGGAGAAGCTTTCCTACAGCTTGAGTGCTGGGTCACACAGCCACATGGGGACAGCAGCATCGAAGTCTATTTAGCCTTTAGCCAAAGTTATATTTTCTTAATAAAATATTCAGGCTCCTACCTCTTCCATACATAGTCATATTTTGGATTAAAATAAAAAGAAACTGAAAGGATGGTTTAAGAATAGATTTTTTAAAAACTTTGCTAGTATTGAGAATTAACTTTGGCCTTAACAAAAACCACAGACAAATCAGATGTTGCAAGGGAAAACACTACTTTTTTTTGTTTGTTTCAAAGATGAAATGGTGGAGTAAAGTAAGAAAAAAAAAAAAAAAAAGATCTTCTTCTCTCTGTCTCTAATTTTTTTGCATACCATGGCTAGAAAGTGTCAGTTTGCAACTACCGAGGGAAAATAACTGCAGCATACGCAAAAGATTGTAACAAAGAAGTTTGTAACCTATGGCTGTGGATAAAGCAATGAAGTCAGGACTGGGATCACTTTGTTCTGGAGAGGCATGGAATGGCTATGATTCTGCACAGGAGAAAAATCTAAGGACAGTCTACAGCTAAAGAAGGGAGTTGAGAAATTCAGGAAATAGTGAGGAATATAAACACTTGATTTTACTTCTTCCCTCTATTTTTATGCAGTGATCCAATGATAAACCATAAGACTTTTGTTACTGCTGTTCTGTTTTGCAGAAGCACGTCTGGAGAAGAACATAGTTGCAACTTTCATCTTGATGATAAAACACTTTATTCAGGGACATCATGTTAATCAAGAAAATCTCATTCACTCCCATGGAGTAGCCACCCTAGGAGCCTTGTTACAGAAGGTGAGGAAACTTGAGAAACATCCTTTAGTAATTAATTTTCTGAATGAGGTCCTAGTTATTTTTAAGCATAGCCGGAATGCCAGGGTCTTTAAAGGCCTCTTTAGCAAGTATTTTCTTCCTTGTGTTTCTGAAAGCAAAAAGGTGTGAGAAGTTGGTCTTTATCTGCAAAGTCAAATACAGTTTCTTTTTTTTTTTCAGTTCTGCTTTTTTGATATAGATACTCTGTTTGGCTATTCAAATGAGACTACTTTTGTGTTTATTGCATTGTTTTAATGGAGCAGACATTGCTGTAGAAGATAAAAGGAACTTAAACTTCTGTTGTTTAAAATCAAATTTTATTACAACACTCAGTATTTTGAGTCCTAATGCCTGTTGTTCTTTTGCCAGGTGCCAAGCATCTTAATGGATGTGAATGTCCTGATGGCTGTACAGTTGTTGATAGAACAAGTCTCAGTAGAAAAGAACATGCAGCTTTTGCAACAGATGTATCACCATTTACTTTTTGACTTCAGCATCTGGAACAGTGGTGACTTTCCCTTCAGAATCGGTGAGCTCTTGGCTTCAGGCAACTGTGTGAAAACACAGCACTCTTCACATGACACAAATCTTTATCTTGGTTCTAAAAGAAAACTTTATGTTGTAGGACATATACAGTATCTTTCTACAATCATCAAAGACAGTCGAAGACTCTTCAGAAAAAAGTATGGTGTGCAGTTTCTTCTAGACACACTCAGGATTTATTATGGGTATGAGTTTTACTACTTCTCACTCCTTATTTATTGTATGTGGCTCTTGGGGTTTTTTGCCATCATCCTAACAAGAAAATAAACTGCAGGTTGGATTTTGATTTACTTAATTTACAAAATTGCATTAATTTTTTTCCCATTTGACTTACTACTTTTCCTTGCCTTGAATTTTTATGCTAAGATTGTGTAAAGTTTGTCAGTGGCGCTAGGAGTGCCTGTAAGAGTAATAAAAACTACAAAAAGACATGTGTTCAACAATGCAAATTAAGTTTTAGATCATTACCATGATAAAAAGTTCAGCATTTTAAGTTCTTGTAGAATTTGAAGAAGAACTTCTTAGAAATTTAAAATTTTAACCTTTCAATGCTGATGATTTACATCTGCTTATGAATATAGTTATGTGCTTGAGGAAGATTGGCTGGAGACTTTGCTGTTTCCTGGGGGAGGTGGGAACCTGCAATCCTGACCTATATCCAGATCAGTCCAAGTCTACATTTCAGGGCTTTTATAGACTTGCAAAGTCTCCTCTGCTTATTACTGCTCAATTGCTTGAGTTCAGTAAAAATTGAAAACTTGTGCATGATGCCTTGGTAGATAAAAAATTACCAAACTGGCACCATCAAATTGCTGTTAGTGAGCTGTGAAGAACTTCCTTAGGTTGCCCTTCTGGTCTGTTGGCATGCAGGGCTGGTTGTAAAAACAGTGATTTGGCTCCTGATGACCTGAGAACAATACGGACATCCCTGTATGGACTGATCAAATATTTCCTGAGCAAAGGTGGAACACATGAAGAAATTCAGAGCATTATGGGATACATAGCTGCCACCAGTGATGAGGAGCAGGTATGCAACATGGCATTAATTAAGAGTTTAAACTGGAGATGTTTTGGTTTTGCATCTTGGCATTTAGAAATCTTGCCTTGTGTACTTAAAAGAAGGGTGAGCAAAGGAGAAAATGACCACAAGCAAAATGTTAACTGATACGTGGCTCTATTTAGATGTAGGTAAGATAAGAATGTGCCATTAGAAAAGTTATCTTAGTTTACAAAACCAAATGAATTGACCTTCAACTGACTAGAAGTTGTGATGATGTAGTTTCTATTTTGTAGCATCAGCAGCACTTGAACTTGCTTTGTGTCTCTGCTTAATTTGATAAGGTGTTCTACAGGGAGAAAAAAAGTATTAAAAATTGTTTAAATGCAGTAATATTGAGCAACAAAATGTCTGTTAGCTAGCAAAGGTAAAGATTAAAAACCAAGCAAATTTTCCTAAAACAAAGCATGAAATCTGAATGAACTGGGGATTAACTTGGTTGTCTTAATTTTGTAGCTCTGTGGAATTTTGGAGATTCTCTTCAGCCTACTTCATTCCAGTCCAACCCCAGACCAGCTTTTTTTATTGCTGTTTGAACCAGGGAATGCTGATATTCTTTATGCTCTGTTATTGCATCAAAGATACTCTGACAGGCTTAGAGAACTTGTGTTTAAGGTAATGAATTGAATTATATGCTCCTAAATTAATCAGTTGAACATGAATTTGTGTTTTTCATTTGTCTGGCAGAAGTGTATGTAATTACAAAGATACTAAACATTCAAGTTTACTTTTTTCTTTCCTCTAATGTGAGCTAGATGGCATTGTCACAAAGGAATTAACGTTCTCTTAAATTAAATAATTGGGATCTTTAAAAAAACAGTCCTTGTTGTTTGAATTAGTTCACCAAATAAACTTTAAAAACTGTGGACCAGCATGTTATACACAAGTTTGAGAGATCTGGATGCTTTTTTGTGTTCAATTTGCATTTGTGTCTACTTTTCCTTACAGATCGTGGAAGAGATGCTGAAATGTACCAAAGTTTATGAGCGGAGCAAGCACCGTATGAGACTCAGAGAAGTGGGGTACTCCGGGCTGGGACTCCTTCTGAATGAGTCACCAGTTACTGTTTCTCTTATTAAAAACCTTCTTAACCAAGTTCTGTATGCAGGTAATTGGCAAGTGCTGTCTGACATTAGTACACTTCTGCTGCTCAGAGGCAAACATGCCTGGTTTTTGTTGAGGAAAGCCAGAGGTGTTACTTGTAGAGCTGTTCTATTCAAAGTTCCCATTAGTCTCAGCTAACATTTTCTTAGTTCCCTGAAGTTTCTTCCCTTTACTGGATCCCTGGATGCAGTCATAACTTCCAAGGCAATATTTATCTGTTACATTCTCTTGTGTGATATTGTTTATGGTGGCTTTTTTCTTTCTTCCCTACAGATCCTGCTGTGAATTATAAAGATCTCCTAGCTGTAGTGTATCTGGCTCATAGATCAGATATAAACATGAGAGTGATTATCTGTAGAAAGGTTAGTTGTCTTCTTTAGAACTGGAATACTGTCCTTCAAGCCTATAAACTGTACAGTGTGATAACTAAATTATTCCTTTAAAACACAGTGGCAGTATTTTTTGTCATTGTTTTCTTTAGCAATGATTCATTTAAAAAATTAAACCCATCTGTCACTTCCTGTTGAATTTTGTGTACTCAAGTAATTTTAAAAGCCAAAAGAAAAGTGAAGCCTCTATCATGATTCTCAAATAGCTTGTATTTTCTACAGGTTTGAGATAGTAGGCTCCTTAAATTACTGAGTTTTCTCAAAGCTTGTATCACTGGAATTAGTACTGAATGTAGCTGTGAGACACTGTGTATTCTATTAAGGTTTCCCCAAATGAAGAAGTGAAACTATAATGTACACTATCAGTAAGCTCTTAATACTGCAATTTTATTAATTTTATCTATTTAATAATTCCTAATCAACATATTTTCTATTTGAAAAAAAATTTAGACTATGGGTGAATGGGATTATTTATTGAGATAAATAATGGCTTTTGAAGGAATTGATGCAGAAGAGTTGCTGAAATATAGCTATTTACCAATATGCTTTGAGAGCTTCTTTTCTCCCCTACTACTGAGAATTTTTTACTTTTTTTTCTTTTTTTTCAAATACAATTTTTTTTTGTGAGGAAAAAATACTTTGTGGCTGGTTTGCTTATTATTAATCAATTTTGGCTCTTTATATAAGATTGTAAGAAAAGTAAGGAGTTGTAAGATTGTAAAAAGTTTAATTGAAAAGCCAGATGGATGCAGTTACAAGCTAAAATTAACGTGTAGATATGGGATATCTTCTATCCTTAGATTTTGCACCTTTTGCATTCCCAATTGGATGCAGCACAACAGATTTCTCAGCAGCTGGGCTGGCAGGACACTTTGGTTAGACTGTTCTTGAAAGAAAACTCAGAGGTCCGGATTGGCCTCAAGGAGAACAGGACTGATTCCTCCAGGGAAGAGGAAAAAAAGCCTCCTACTGAAGAACTTCAGAAACATCAAGCTGATAAGACAGAGAGAGAGAAAGCTGGCAGCTTTGCATCAGTTAATGGTCTGTTTGATCAGTGGAGTTTAGAAGACACCAAATCCCTGGATGTCCCTGCCCATTTCTCTGTTATGCCTCTGGAAGATGCATCCACTGCAGAGATGTCTTTTGGTTCAGAGGGCCGAGAAGAATTGTGGCACAGTAATCCTTCCCATTTGAGTTTAGATTTGTCCAGTGTTGACTCTTATGAACTGGCTGATGTTGGGAATCAGATGACAGACAGCCAGCCCAGCACTCCCTCACCCACAGAGAGCACAAAGCCCTTCTCTGGGCAGCCTGACAAAGAGCTGGGTGTTACGAGTGATGTGGGCTTCACTGCTGAGCTTTCTCTATTTGAAAACCAAGGAGTAAGTAACTATGTGACTGGTTTCTCCAACTGTTGGAAATTTCTTTTTGTTCTTTCAATCCCCCTAATGAATGATTATTACTTTTTTTTTTGTCCCTCCTGTCATCCAACAGAACAGCAAACAGTATGGCTCTTTTATAGTGAATAAGGGTTCTTCCTTTTGTAATGTGTCTTCTTTTTTGATTGTCCAGTTGGGATAGCTTTGGTATTTAAAGAAAAAGCAACCAATCAAAAAAATAAAACCAACCTCCCCTCCCAACCACAAGAAACCACAAAACCCCCCCTTGCAAACTCTCCTCCTTCTATATTTAAACATCCTTTCTCATCCAGAGGAGGCATGGAGCAGACTTGCTGTAAAAAAAATCAAGGGTGGCTAAAGGCAGCTTGTTTTACATCGTACAAGCAAGCTACAGTCTCTTATATTTGTGTTTTTGTGAGCTTTTCAATTGGACTTTAGACTGTTGAGTTTCAGATGTTGAACCATGAAAGCATTAGGGGCTGTGATGAGTAAGAAGTGTTTCAGGGGTTTCTTATACTAGAAGGACTTTAAATATTTTGCTTCTTTTGCAGGGGAGTGAAAATGAACTCATACAGCTACTTACAGACATCCTGCTGTGTGTAATGTGGAAAGGTATTGATAAATCTGATGATGATGCTTGGATTGAGAGAGGACAGGTGTTCTCTGCTCTCACCAAACTGGGGATGTCTAATGAGTTGCTGCGGCCTTCTGATGAAGTAAAACTCAAGTGAGTGTGCAGTTCATCCCTTTTGAGGATAAACAGAAGTCAGGGACATGAGTGAAACTGGGAAGGGGTGGGTGTTTCCCAACAAGATGGACTTTTCTCTGCTGTGTCTTCACATACTGTCAGAAATATATTCCAGTACCTATTTAGGAATGTCTTGTGGCCAGAAGGTTTTAAAACTATCACTGTTTTCATGAGTCTTTCAATCACTTTTATCTCATTGGCTTATTAAGAAGATGGCAGTTATATAACTGCAAACTAAGAGATTCAATTAAATACTTAATTGGATTTTTAAAAGCCACTTACACTTAGAACATGTAATACTTATTTTGGGATTTTGTTTTCCATGCAGCTTGCTGGAGAAGATGTTAGAGTGGTCAGTCACTGATAACAGAGATTCAAAAGCTCTCCCTACACATGCTGAAAATGCCTTCAAGCTCTTGCTAATTGTACAAGGTTTCCTGCAGGCAGAAGGACTAATTAATTCAAATTTATGGACAGAGAAGGTACAGTAACTGCATAATGGAAGTACTGTATATGGGCTGAAATGGTAACAAGAAAGTGGTTGGTTTGGACACTCACCCTTCTAGTTATATGTTTTTAAACCACAGATATTACAGAGTAAGGATTTATAGTAGAATGGATTAGAGTGCCCCTTTGTGAATAAAAATGTGACTATTTACCACAGGGAATATGGTTAATTTTGCAAATTAAATAGGCATGTAAGTGGTACTCTTTACTGAGAACCCAGGTTTCTTCAGAGTGGAGAAATATTTAGAAAATATAAATGCTAATGAAACAGCAGCAATTGCAGCCTAAACAGATTTTGCACTGTTTGTCAGCGTTTATGACTCTGAGCATCCTAAATGAAAGACCAGCCAAAACTCTGCTCTTGGTTACAAGTTGGGAAATGTCACTTCTGGGTTTTGACCCATACTGGAGTTCAACACATATAATTTATCTCAACAGTTATGTAATCTCTGGCACTGGTCATGCTTCCTTCATAGTCTTGAGTTGTCATTGCTTTTAAATCTTTCTAAGCAAAATGGGAGAAAGATTATATGGAAACCATCGTTATTTCACTAAAAATCCTTTAAAAGATTTTTTTAAGGCTTCTTTCTTCAAGGAAAAAGTGGAACTTTGAGAGTCATTAACACAGTAATTCCTGTGTTGTTCTTCAAAATGGCTGCTTATAAGTAAACAGTTTAAAGCTTTAAATTGCTTATTTTAATAAAGTTTCTTTTTAAAGACCTTGCCTTCTGTTGGGAACCCTAATTAGAAAGGAGAGCTGGACTTCAGAGTGATGAGGGTTGTGCTTCTTGCCAGCTCTGAACTGAAAATAAACAGTACTGTCATAAGTTATCTTCCCCTGTGCCCAGGGAGAATTTAAAGCACTCTAATATCCTAAATGGGATATTTCAGTCAGAATGATTTTACATTTGAGTAATTTGTTAGAGAATATATCAAGGTGTATTGGTTTTAAACAAACACATCTGGATAGCAAAATGTACTGTTTACCTTGGGAATACCCACCTTCCACAAGGCTTGTATCACTTTTGCTATCTAAATACTGACAGAAAGAAGTGCCTCCTCGAGTGGAGTCTTTTAAATTTTCTAAGGATATGGCATTTACTGGAGTTAATTTGTAGGAAAAACAGTAAGCATATATATACATTCCCTCTCCCTCTCCCCACCTGTACACACATATGTATCTATATGCTCTACTTAGGGGAGATACTTGGCTTAATGTACTGGGGTTGGTAGATTTTTGTTGTCAGGAATTTCTTTAAATTACTAATTTAACTGCAGTGTTCTGGGATGATTTTCTGGGTTTGGTTAAATCACAAATGGGAACACAGCCTTTTCTTTAGGTCTTTGAAAGTATTGTGTCTCCTGCTAGAGTAGTTTTTGTTACTTTTATTTCAATTTATTTTGTTTATTTGAATTTTATGAGAATTCTCTGTTTCTGTAATAGCTCTTGGAAGAACTAGTGACTCTCATGGATAGCCTGTCAGTCTGGTACTCTGCTGGCCTGGAAGCCATTAGACTTTCACAGGTGCAAGTCCAGCTGCTCCTTGGATTCATTGCACAAGACAACTTACAGGTGGGTTGCAAATTCTTGCTAGTGGTGCTTGAGTTTTAAGGGCACGTTTGATGTATCTGTCGTGGTTTATGGGAGAGCTGCTCATCCCAGTTAGCAGACCTGTGTCACTACCTCATCCTTCTGTTGGGAACGTGTTCTATTGGTTCTTACCTTTTGCAGGTTTACTCTGCAGTCCTGTCAATGTGCACCTCTAGGGCATAAGAAAGAGGCAGAGGGCTTCTGTTTGAGGATGGGAATATGCAGGCAGGAGTGGCAAGAAAAAGATGGGTGCTCAAGGAGGATCACATTCATTTTTTGCTGTTTGTTTTTGTAGGTCTGTGCTATGGCAGCAGCCAAACTGAACACCCTCCTTCAGACCAAAGTAATTGAGAGCCAGCCTGAAGCGTGCTACCTCCTGGGGAAGTTGGAAGGCATTTTGAGTAGGTCAATTGAAGAGAAGACAGAAACTTACTCATTTTTGATTCCTCTTGTTCGGACATTGGTATCCAAGATTTATGATCTTCTCTTTATGAACCTGCACCTTCCTTCTTTGCCTCCTACCAATGGCAGCCCGTCTTTCTTTGAGGATTTTCAAGAATACTGCAGATCTGACGAGTGGCAAGTTTATATTGACAAATATGTAAGTAATAAATCCTTTTTGTGTCATTTCCTCCCTCTTTGTAGCCATTAAAGCAGAGGAACCCATTCAGAAATCATATGGTACTTTTTATTTTGCTTTGGTGGAACCAGATTATTCCAAATATGAAGCAATATGAAGAGAATTCGTTCAGACATGATAATGAGCAGATGGCACTTTATTGGAAAGATTGTTATGAAGCGTTTATGGTGAACATGCACAAGCGAGACCGGGAAAGAGGAGAAAGTAAGCTTAAATTTCAGGTAAGGTGTTCAGTGAGCACAAGGTTCTCTTAAAAGAACTCTTTCAAGAGTTGCCTTCTAAAGGATGGAGAAAATGAATTTCAGCATGATCCAGTTAAAGTAATTGTAAATAGGTTAATTGTATTAAGAATTTATGGGCAGTGGGACTACATGCACTTCTAGGGTATGCTTTCTAATTCTGCTCTGTCTATTAAGAGTCTTATGTGCAATCAAAGTTATTTCAGTACAGCAGGCTTTCCTTTTCATACAGGAAAGCAGAAATATGCTTAGCCATAAGCTGCATCCTCTTTTTCTCTGATTTGTTTTGAGTTATTAAAACCTTTTTTCCATTATGAACTGTTTGTTTGGGATTTTTTCTTTGACCTTATTTCAGTACAGTTAAAAACATCTAAAACAGTGAACAGTTCTTATTTAATGTGTGGAAAAATGGCTTCTAAAGTGACCTTTCTATATAAGGTCCAGATTGAGTTTCAGCATTAGAGCTAACTGATTGCAGGAAATGCCATAGTGAAATTGCAGGAAATGCCATAGTGAAATTACATCTCTTTGCCTTCTTAATAACAAGACTTGTAGGTTTATTTTATTCAAGTAGCTAAAGTAAAAATACAGTGAGAGTCACATTCTAGGATACCAAAATTTAAGAAAAATCCTATCTATTATAGTAGGATTTCTAATACTGACTGCTTTTCTGATGATGAAAAATTGCTTTAGTGTAGATTCAACATTGATAATGCTTTCTTCACATCTTTAGATCAAAGTCTGGCACTATTTCTTCTAGGTCTAAGCTTTTTAAAATTTCTCTCCTAAGTATTACCTTAAAATCTCAGAATGTTTTATCGCTAAACCTTTTCTGTTTCTTCTTGTTTTATGAGAATGCTTGGAAAACTGTTTTCCAAGGTCAGAGTTGATGCAGTGCTAGATCTGTTGGCAATGGTCTTTCAGGAGCACTTTGTGGAACCGTTCAGCAGAAAAGCTCGGCAGGAAAATCTGCGGTACAACAGTATGCTGAAACAGCTTAGCAGCCAACACACAGCCACACTGAGACAGTGGAGAGCAGCCCAGCTTTACTTGTTCTCTGAGCGTGGGCCTTGGGCTGAAAGGTGAGATTGGAGTGCCTCACTGTCTGTGATACTTAAAAGGAATTTGCTCACGTGACTGTTTCATGTGGTTAAGACAGGTCTGCAGTAACCATGCTTGAGATGTACAGCCTCGAGGGACAGGACAAGAGAAAACGGCCTCAAGTTGTGTCAGGGAATGTTCTTATTAGAAAGTAATTTTGGGGTGATTGTGGTGGTGGTAGGTTATCTGTTGGACTTGATGATCTTGGACATCTCTGCCAACCTTGCTAATTCTATGAAAATAAATACTGTTTACAAAATAGAGTGATGATCAGAGCTCCAATGTGAAACAAAAGCAATAATCTGCATTTTAATCTTTTATTTTTTACAATATACAAGTAGATGACCAGTATTTTTCTAAATACGCTCTCTTTTGTAATTGGTTCTTTCCTGTAGGTCTTTATTCAGATTGTTTTCATGAATATTCTTGTTTTTCTAGGAAGCGGCGTCCTGTTCACTGGAAACTTTCAAATGTGGAAAATTTTTCACGTATGAGACTAAAACTAGTGCAGAACTACAACTTCAACTCTCATCAGGATGCTAGTGACCTGAGAGATAATTTAGGTAAAGTTGTATTTGATATCTCACTTGAGTTCTTACCAAAGAATGATACCCACTCTCCTCTCTGTGCTTAATAAGCAGTATATGCTAGATACTTAAATCTTGATTTTTCTTTATTTCATCTGTAGTAAAACCTATAATATAAGAATGGTTCTTTGACCTGAAACAGCATCTTCCTACTAAGTAGAATTCTTTTGCCCTGGTTCATTGAAATGTGGGATTTTGTTGTGCAATAAATAAAAGTTAACTACTTTGTTTTAAAATAAGAAGTCATACAACTTTCTTGTATGAGATTATTTCTTCAAGAAAGAAGCAGAGGGATCAGAGTAAGCAGTGTTTGTTCAAAGCATTTTTGAATTTGTGACTGAAATGTGTAGATATGAAGTGCTTTGTTTCAGAAATGTGTCAAACAGCCAAGCTGGGGTGTAACTGTGAAGTACAGTGTATTGGTTATCAAGGCTCAAGCAAAAAAAAAAAAAAACAAAAAAAACAAAAAAACCAAAACACTCATGTAAACCCACATAACCAAAAAACAAATGAAGTCCATTTCTATTAAATCTGCATGCTTTTAGCAATGTCTGGAAAAACATTACAAAATACTTTATTGTACGTGTCCACATCAGAATTCAAGTTAAATTTTTCTTAGATGTTGTGTTCCCTTTCTACTGTCATAATTTTCAGTGTAGCTCAAGGGCTATTTTTAAGTGTTCTGCTTAACCACAAAAATATTTAAGAAGCCTGGTTGCTTCTTACTTGGTTAAAAGCATCATTCAGCTGTAGAAGATAGGCTTGGTAGGTTAGATTTCCAAAAGTACTGCAGCTTCAGGGTGCTGAGTGCCATCATGGCCTCCATCAAAAATCCTCTTCCAGCTTTGCCCCCTGTTGGGACAGGTGGTCTCTTCCCCAGACTGTGATGGGCTTCTATACCACAAAGGGATTGCTGCTCTCTTCCCTTCAGGTCCTTTAACTTTGATCAGGCATCTGCTTTGTAGGCACACAGTGGCTCCCCCAATTCCTGTAAGAGGATCTAAAGGTGTTACTAGAAAAAGTTCTAAGCTGTTATGTCTATTTATGCTAGGTGTGCACCAGACACAGCCCTCTAGTGAGTCTCTGCTTCTGGAGGTGGTGAAGCAGGTGAAAGTGAGTGATTTGGAAGATGATGTTCTGGAACTACCAGAAGAAGACACAGCAGCGAGTTCCACTTTGTAAGTAGAACAGGATAAACAATTGTCATGTTTCTGTGCTAGGGATAAGCAGCGAGAAACAACTTTGGGTATTCAGTAGCATCCCATTTCCCTCTTCTTTTGTGTGGCCTTAACAATTCAATCCAGGGCAGTTTTGACCAGCAAAGTTACTGTTGGATTTATTATTGTCACCACTGAAACAGGAAAAGCCTCAGGGAAAACAAGGCAGAGCAGATGTTTGTGAGAATCCATTAGTGATTCACTGCTCACAGGTGGGCTGAAGCTGCAGAATTGTTGAGGGTTTTCTAGTGTGTCTATTGACTATAATTCTCAAGAGCTGATCTGCCCTGTAAGGAGATGGACCAGACTGGAGCTGCCTCTTGTCCATAGTTGCCATGGTCAATCACTCCACTGGCAGCTGCATGCCGTGAACATTTGTGTGGTTGGTGTTTAAGTGCTGGAGAGTGCCTTGTGTTTACAAGCACTGCAGAGGGAAGGCCTGCTGTGCTTCCTTCGCATCACTTGTGTGACTGCAACCAAAGAAAAGGGCAGGGAAAGGGGAGTCGAGGGAGGATAGCAAATGCTTTGCTTCAGTAATTGGACATGTCATGTTGTGCATGCATCTGTGTGTGTCTGTGCTATGTAAGTTCAGTAGAGAGTTGGCACTCTGAGTGTCAGTGATACATTTTGTACTTCAAAGGTTATTAAATGCTTGCTGTAGATTCTTCTTGCTGAAGATAACTTTAGTCACATGACCTGGAATCCAGCTCTGCTCTGAGCTAAAGAACATAAGCACCTAACAATTAAATAAGAAAGGGAAACACAGCCTGATGTCTCCGTACTTCAGATGAAGTCAAGTCTACTGTGCCTGAGACTGAAATATTGAGACTGAAGAGTGATGCTACAAAGTGATGTTTGTGGTCTAGTCTGAAACACCCAAGAGTGCTTATGAAAGCAGCTTTATATGATTGTTTATGTTGCAGTTTAAATGCCATTCAAATTTGATTCTTTTCTGAACTGTACTCTTTCCAAGGACCTAAGCAACAGTATAATCTACCCAACCCTGTAACACTTAGTGGTGTTTTTGCAGGGATGAAAAGGATGAGGAAAGTCAGAAAGAGAAGCTAATATTGTCTGAAGACTGTGAACTCATTACAGTAATTGATGTGATACCAGGCAGGCTGGAGGTCACCACCCAGCACATCTATTTCTTTGATGGCAGCATTGAGAAAGAGGAAGGTAAGCATGATCAATACCTCTTTATTTTCAGTGTAGTTGAGCATTCTGCTTTTACTATGCTGAGTTTATGTTTTGAAAATGAGTGTCAAAGTAATTGTGAAGAGACAAGTTGTTGTGCTGTACTTAATATTGCACTTGATGGTTAGTGGCTGACTGATCCCTTCAGAATCAAGAGTCTGGAACTGTACTTTCTGAGCTGGTAAATTGATTAACTATTCTTAGTATTTCTTAAAAATAACTTACTAAAAAACCTGCTGACTAAAAAAAGTTACTACCTCTAATTTGCATTGTAAATGGCACCTCTCTGTTCTCCCAGACAAATAATGTTTTAGTCATGCATTGATTAAAAATTAGTATTAGTATGTAAGCATTAATCATCTTAATCATCTATATTAATTTAGGGAACTCCAACAGAACATACACAGCTGACTATGAAAACATTGAAGTGAAATGTTGGACAAATAATAGTAAAATTTTCCAAATCAGTATAGCAAAATGTTCAGCCTGTGGGAAATCCAAACATAAAAGTTTGTTTGAGCCTGTTTACAAAAGCAAAAGGACTTGGTTCATACTTTTTGTCAGCAGAATACATTTATAATGTCTTTAATCAGAAAGTAAAAGCAAATTCTACATTCCATCAGGTATTTCTTGGTTCATTTCTTTCAGCACAGCAATATCTGAAGTTAATATTTTCCTAGCAAAATGGTTAATCAAGTCAGCTACAAGACTTTCCTTTTCTAGGAGTAACTCTGAGGTGATTGGAGCTATCTGCACTGTCTATATTAAAAGTTTGGGGTTTTTTTCATATATATTCCAGCTCAATAAACAGAGTGTTCCTTCTAGGGGTAGGTTTTGATTTCAAATGGCACCTTTCTCAAATTCGAGAGATCCATTTGCGTCGGTACAACCTGAGGAGGTCAGCTTTGGAGATCTTCCTCACAGACCAAACCAACTATTTCCTCAACTTCAATAAGGAGGTATGGGTTTCCTAAATTTCATGGACTTATATAATAAGCACAAGGTTAAGTTTAAAATCAGTGACTGTATTTGAGTCTGGTGCCCTTCTGAATAGTGTAACACTAATAGCAAAAGGTTTGCTTTACATAGTCATCATGCAAAACCAGACTGCAGTCTGGCATCTAGAACCTGGTTAATTGTGAAAAGATAGTTAAAACAAGATTCTCCATTTCCTTCTCTCTCTGTTATACAGAATGATTATTTAATTCAAATCACATCAGTAGTAATCTAAATGTTTTGAAGCCCATCTTTTTAAATACCAAATTAATTACAAATCAAAGGCAACTTTCTTTTTTACAAAAACACTGGAAATCACTGATATTCGATGGTTAAGGAGTAGTGAACTTTTTTCCCCTCTGGGTAATATCAGTGATCCTTTTTATGAGGGACTAAGATAAGTTTCAGAACTGAAGGTGAGTTACATACTAGTAGGTCAGTTTATGAACAGCTCTTAGAAAATGTGTGGTTTGGTTTGGGTGTGAAGGATATCACATCCATCCATGTCCAAATGTTTTAAACAGCAAGAGATCGAAGTACTTGAAAGTGTAATTATGTCCTATCTATTTCACATTTTAATTAGCAGATAAGTTGTGTAATTGTCAGCTTCAGTCTCCAGAATGTTGTTTCATTAGTGCTGTTTTCTAACAGGTACGAAACAAAGTATACAGTCGGATATTGTCACTGCGCTCTCCAAACATTTCCGGGACCAGATCGCCACAGGAGCTTTTCAAAGCGTCGGGTTTGATGCAGGTACAAGACCTCAGCTCAATGGTCTGAGGAATTCCTCCATTAAAGGAGTCCTTCAGGGTTTAGATGCCAACTTCTGTACCCTCAGCCTGGCCCTGAATTTTCATGTGCATGTTTTTAGGATGATTTGTGTTTTACAGTCAGGTAAATGGGTATAGCCAGGCTCTGTTGTTGTGATTTACAGGCATTTTAACATGAATATAAAACGTGGCAGATTTGCTTCTGGTTTTAGTCAGTGATCTTGACTGCAGTTTTTGAACTTCTTTCACTGGATGTGCAAATAATTTCCCCTGCTATCTTTCAACAAAGCCTTATGGAACTTTCAACAAAGCCCATATGAAGATTAAGTGGGCATTCGTAATATTGGTAAAAAAGAAAAATGTCAAAATGTCTATATTACCACAAACACAGATAAATTTTTAAATATAGTAAATGTATTTTTATACTCCATCTCTTTATGCCAAAATTGTTTTCTCTGAGGGAGGAAGCTTTACAAATAACTTGAAAATATTGGAAATACTTTGATTGCTTTTTGTTTGCCTAACAATAAAACCTATTGAGTTGTATATTTACACAGAGAAAATGTCATCTGTCATGACACATCTCCATCACACAAAAGACAAATACTGAGCCCTTCTGAGCACAGCTTTGTCTGTTCATTGGTTTAGAATATAATAATGGAGCAACCAAAGGTGCACAGACAATTTGGTTTGCAAATTGTTAATCTGTATTGTTAATCAGCGGGAGAACGATTTATAAATAAAGTTTCATCTTAGCACTCTAATGGATTTCAAATTCTGTTCTCCTTTTTATCAGTACCTGTGTACTTGCCTTCTTTTTGTTTCTCTTATTTCCTATTTTTCTTTTTATTTTTACCAAGGCTGCTAATTGCCTGCTGCTCTATATTTGAAATGGTACTGTCACCAATCAGGACCTGATGTCAATGAAATATAGATAACACAATCACTGAATCAAAGGGAAAATAAACTTCATTACGAGAAATTGAATCTGGACTTGCACATAATTTTTGTACTCTTCACTTGCCAGTGCTATCCTCTGGCAGATAGATACTGACAGGATGTGTCATTTTCAGTAATTTTATATTTGATGTAGTGAATTCCATTTTATCTTTCTTTGTTTTTCAGAAATGGGTGAATAGAGAAATATCCAACTTTGACTACCTTATTCAGCTCAACACCATGGCAGGACGAACTTACAATGACCTTGCTCAATATCCTGTGGTAATTAAAAAGTTAATGTTAAAGATATATGTTTTTTCTGTTTTGAAAGATGTATTTTTAATCCCTATCTGATGTTTGACTTTTTCTTTAGTTTCCCTGGATTTTACAGGATTACACCTCAGAAGAGCTGGACCTGAATAATCCTGCAGTATTTAGGGACCTGTCCAAACCCATAGGTGTGGTAAATGAGAAGAACGCTAAGACTGTGAAAGAAAAGTACGTATTTGAACACTTGGTTGTATTTCTTTGTCTTTTCTGACTCCAGGCTAATAACATGTTTAAAAAATAAGGTTGTGACAGTGAAATTTTTGAAGCTGGTTTTATGACATAACAAACACATTTGCAAATGTGGTTGGTTTGTTGTTCCTGCTGCATTCAGACTGTTTTATGTGGCACTCAGTTATATGGCAGTGAAAGGACAAAACTTACTGTTGTAAATTTTCAGTTGTTTCTCAGCTGTGAAGACAAACTGAAAGACTGAAAGAAACAATTTAATGGCCCAGCAGCTTGAAAAGACATAATGTGTCCTATGTCTGCTTCAAGAGAAGAAATGTGAAATCATACTGCTGAGTTGAGCTGCCTGTGCTTAGAGGTAGCATTGGTACTAAATCGGTGCTTCCTCTTTTCTTCAAAGTAAAACATGTCTCAAGTGACTTTCAGCAAGTCCTCTGTGGGTACCAGTGACAGGTCCTTACCCCTACCCAGCAGTGTAGTGATCTTGGGGAGTGAGGTGCTAGCATACCAGACTGCAGTCAGGTGTCTTCCAAACCTTCTGAAAACTTGGAACATGGAGAATTTCCATTGAATGGTTAGGCTCTATCCTGACTGTAATGAAATAGTTTCTCTAGAAGTATGTTTAATTAGAATTTCTCTTACCAGCCCTGTGAGGCTGAGGAATGTATCAGCCAGATGGTGGCATGGTAGAGTGAGTTTCCCAGTAGAAAAGGAAATGGGAATGAGTGTGAAAAAGATCTCTCTTCTGCATCCTGCACAGTCAGACACATTGTCTAAATCTTGCAGGAAACCATCACAAGCATATTCACTACTAAATATTCATTTTAGTGGTGTGGGGTGTGTTGGTCTGTTGTATAAAGTCATCAGTCCTATCTGCCCTTTGTCTGGTTTCTGACAGTTGATAGCAAATGCCTAGGGAAGAGTATAACAGGCATGCAAAGGCTTCATCTGGTGTACATTTTTGTCTTTCAGCAGTCTTTTTCTTAGGGACTTTCTAAGTAAGATTGGAATCTTCATTTTTGAAAGAATTCAATGTATTTTTCTCTTGTAGATTACTGTGGTAATTTCTTTTGAATTTTTGCCTGAAATAAGCATAATCCACATGTAAATCAACTATAATGCTCAGTTGTATTTACAAAGATTTGTTTATTTAGATACGAGAATTTTGAGGATCCTCTTGGGATGATTGACAAATTTCACTATGGCACACATTACTCAAATGCTGCTGGTGTCATGCATTACCTCATTCGGGTCGAGCCTTTCACAACACTTCATATCCAGCTCCAGAGTGGCAGGTATGCTGAGCCAGTGGGCAGCCCCCTCCTGCTTCTTCCTTCTCATTTTACTGAGGGAATCACCAAATTCTAACCTGAGTTTTCTGATCCACAGATTTGACTGTGCTGACAGACAGTTCCACTCTATTCCTGCTACCTGGCAGGCACTCATGGACAACCCCAATGATGTCAAGGAACTTATCCCAGAGTTCTTCTACT
The DNA here is from genome assembly GCA_013401135.1 of Cettia cetti. NCBI lineage: Eukaryota > Metazoa > Chordata > Aves > Passeriformes > Sylviidae > Cettia > Cettia cetti. The sequence goes on from VZUI01034480.1 coordinate 59,898, forward strand.
TTCCAGAATTCCTGGAGAATCAAAATGGTGAATTGAGTGAGAAGAATATTCTCACAGAAAACTGTTTCTGTATTCTTCAGAAAATAATTGTTACAGCCATTTGTGAATGCTGAAGAACACCTATTATTTAAACTTTATGGTGTGATTGTAGACATTAATCATGATGTTGACTTTAGACTGTTTAGTGAAGGTACCAGTAGTGTTAAGCAGCAGCCTAAACATAGTTTAAAATTCAGGCTGTGGGCTTAAGGATGACTAAAAATAGTGTTGTTTACCCAATGGAAAGTATCAGAGATGTCCATTTGGATGTTTGAAAATGTTAGTAATAGTTAATACTGATTAAATACTGAGCAGAAGTTAAGAGGTTAATTATAATTATTATAATGCTGATTGAAAAGGCAGTATCCTGCATTCTGACATGAGACTCCTAGACATTTTTTAATTCACATTTATTGTTTAGTGATTTGTTTCTTTCTCTTTGCACAATTTGAAAATGGATTTATATTTTTTTGCTGCTACAATCTACTAGATTTCTAAATTAGAAATATTGGAAACTCCCAAGTCCCACTTTCAAGTCATTTAAGTATTTGGAGTTGTTTCAATGATAGCAGGTGAGATTTCAGACTTCTTAAAAGGAGCCTTGACTTGGCAATCATTTAAACTTGTAAGTAACTCCCTTCTTATGAATTATCCTTATTGAAGTGTTTTGGACTCTTAATCCTGGTAAAGCAAATGCAGATATGTTTACAGATGGATGTGTAAGAGATTAATACTACTTTTATGGTTGGGACTTCGGCTTCAAAATCATTTAGATGTTTTGGATAATTGTTATCCTTTATCATTTAAAATTGTAAACATGCAGAACAGAAGTTAGCCTCCTATGTTAGTGGTAGGGTTATTAGGGATTTACATTAAGAGTTTTTCAATATTCTTCTCTTGCATTGAGAAAGGAATGATTTTAAATCTTTATTGAGAAATCAAGGTACTTGAAATATTTTGTAGCAACTCTAAAATTTTTCTGTATTATTCACCAGGCTTTAACTTAGGCCAGCTTCAAATGTCAAAAGAGGAGGTAAATGATGTTGTTCTGCCTAAGTGGGCCCACTCCCCAGAAGACTTTATTTATAAACACAGGAAGGCTCTGGTAAGATGTTGTTTGTATGTGTGACATAATCATAAAGGAAGTGCACCTGCACCTTGTTAATGTAAAACAAGTGGTATGGCATTTAAACTAGAGTTGTGGTTGTATTTGGCATTACAAGTACTATTAGAACCTCCAGCTAAAAGCTCTGTGCATGTTGATAAAATGCTGAAGAGAGCATTTAATCTCTTGGGTATTTTGGGCCCAAATAATTCGAGCATTAGCTGTCCTAGGAGATAAATGCAGAGGTAGGTGAGTAGGCTTCCTTTGCTATTTAAAGATGATTCTGCTTGGTGTTAGGGAGCTGGCAGGTTACCTTCCCTTGCACAGGTGCATTTCAGTAGTGCATCTCTTGTGTCACTGTATTGGTTTTCCCTCTTACCTGGCAGTTACTGCCCATAACACACAAGGATATTCTTATGCTTCTGCCCTATACATTGCTAAATACTGAATTTGTGGATACTCTTAATTTAGGAATTGAATCTTGTCCACAGAAAATATAAAAACTTCAAGATGGGAGCAGTATTTCTCTTAGTCTTACAAGAGCATTTTTTCCTTCTAGGAATCTGAGTATGTTTCTGCTCATCTTCATGAATGGATAGATTTGATTTTTGGCTACAAGCAGAGGGGACCAGCTGCAGTGGAGGCGCTTAATGTGTTCTATTATTGTACTTATGAAGGTACAAAGCAGTATGTTCTCTTGTCATTGTCACCAGGCTTGTGAGTTTTCATTATTAGACAGAAGACACTTGATTTGTGAGCGTACCATTCAGTAGCATATGGTAAGGCAGCAGATTTATAGATGAAATATGGCAGCAAACCTTGTAATGTATCATCAAAAAAAGTATAGTTTTTTAAAGGAGGGCTGTTACAGTTTCTTGTCTTTTTTTCCCTAAAAGTTACTGGGTTTTCTTGTCACTTATTTGCTTGCTTAAAAGCATTTGTGGGAAGAGGTTTCTTGTGGTTTAGAGTTCAGGTGCATTGCTTAAAATCAGCTATTATTAGAGACAAATTTAATCTGGTAATTTCAAACCTAACTTTTGGATGGTTTTTGTGTGTTACTTGTTGCTTGCAATGAAGTATATTAAATTCATTTGATAAGACAAAGGCCTGCAGTTCTTGCCCTGACAGATACACTTAAAATTCCACATGCAGAGTGGAGTTTTCAGATTGTATTTTAAATAGAGGCATTTTCTTGGGGCTTTTCTGGGGGTAGAGGGTCATAATGCTGCAAGTAAATTAAGTTTTGGAATGTCAGTTGATCATATTGGTTCTTAATAAGTTGTTTGAATTGTGTTCTTTTTTTCTTTTCGCCCCCTACTCTTCGACATTCTGGTTGTGATCCAGGTGCTGTGGATTTGGATGCTTTAACAGATGAGAAAGAAAGGAAGGCTTTAGAAGGGATGATAAACAATTTTGGGCAAACTCCCTGTCAACTTTTAAAGGTACTGCTCTTTTGCTCCCTCTCAACCAGATCTTTGTGGTTAAATACAACTGAGTTACAAGGACTTCTGAAAAAACAACCGTTTGTAAAGTAATGGTTTGTAATTCTAGCAACATTTGACCTTTGCCACATTACCAGTCCATTCTCAAAATAAATTAATTTACTTCAAGAAGGGATATTAGGTACTTAAGACTATTTTCCCATTAAGATTCTGAGTATCTCATATGCATTGAACAAATTGATAAGCTAGTCTAATTTGTTACTCCTTCAAATATTGCCTCCTAGGAGCCCCATCCACAAAGACTGTCAGCAGAAGAGGTAGTGCAAAGACTAACTAAAAGTGATACCTCTACTCTGAATCTCTTCCAACACCTCACTGAGCTGAAGTCATTCTTCATAGAGGTAGATGTGTTACTTGAAATTGTTTAAAGACTAATCTGAAACTTCTGATGTATTTGAAACAAAAGGTCACAACCTGGATGAAAATGAACTTGCTTCCTATTTAGAGAAAATATTTTACAATACACTGCGTATTAAATGAGCTCTGTCTTTTTAGTTGGCTTCATTGAGGTTGAATCCCATGATATGCTTGCTGCTTGTGTGGGTATTGTTTGAGTATTAAATTAGTCACCAAACCAGTGCAAACCTCACTGGTGGTGTGTGAGGACTCACTGAACTTGGTAGTTAAACTCCCTGATTGGGGTCAAGGCTTCATTTGCAGTGTTTGTGATGAAGCTTACCTGCACAAACTGAATGGGTGTGTACCAATGCCTTAGGGTGCTCTACAGGTCTGATACTGATTCCAGGGGCTTTGGATCTTACTCTTCACAGATTCAAGACTTATCCTTTAGCTTTTGGATATAATCAGATCAAACCCATATCCTTTCTCTTAGGGCATTAGTGATGGTGTGCCCATTGTCAAAGCTGTTGTCCCCAGGAACCAGTCACGTTCCTTTATTTCTCAGGGAAGCCCAGAGATCTTGGTGAGTTGCATGTTTCATTACTGTTCTTAAACTGCAGATAGTCAAATAGGTGTATTTTTTTTTTCATGCAGCTTGTAGAGAAATATTTCTTAACTGTTCCTCTTCAAATGTATATAGCAAATATCAGTTATATACGTATAACAAATGTCAGTTATAAGTTAAATATTTATCTTTGAAGAAGAAGCCAGGCTGATTTGTTGAATGGCATTTAAGAGCTGATGAGACATGACTGTAAATTTTAGTGAGGCATATTGTAAGTTGCCGCTTGATCAACTTCCCTGCAACAACCAATTTGCTAATGCAATGCAGCCCAGATTTAAAATTACAGCACTGAGTTATTAATGCTGTCATTGTTGGTCACTGCCTTCCAACCCATATATTAAACTATGCTATATCTGGTGCATGCACACTCCAAAGGCCAGCACTGTTCCTAAAACTAACTCTTGCACTAAAACATGTTCTTGTGCTATGGCAGACAGCAAATAATGAAAGGAGAACAGTGGTTTTGTATTTGCATCTGTATATAAGGCCTGGCCACTGGCCTCAGTGCAATAATCCCTCTGTTTTGCGGGAAAGAATATTCCAATATTCCTATTTTGTATGTCAAAATTATTGTCTTGGCTTACTGTGATACATTCATAGGTGATTTGGACACGTCTAAAATTCTCCTTGTGTTTTTCATAAATATCTAATGAAAATAACCTTGAATATTTAGAATCCTTTGTTACTTCCTCAGAAATGAAACTGTAGTACAATGATTATTAAACTTCCTGTGTTAATTATTAGGTATTATTTAATAATTAGAAAGAATTATTTAATTATTCAATGGTGTTTACTATTAACAGTATTCAGAGAAGAGAAGAAGCTCAAACTAAATGACTGACTTGTGATGAAATGTTTGAGAGGGGTTTGTTGGCTGGGATTTTTACTTTTTGTCTCTTCCCATTCTTCCTACCCCGACTTCTCCGACCTGTGTAAAACATAGACTGTTCTAATATGGTTCTGTGTGCCACATGTGGATTAACTCAGCTGAGAGGGATTTTTTAATTGATTTGTTTGTTAGGGGGGAGGTGCATGTGCTTTTTCCTTTGTGGTAGGTTTTCAAGGCTGGACTTTATGCAAGCTCCAATAGCATCAAGGCAAGCAGAAAATAAAGCTCTGGGTTTCATCAACTTTTTCGTCAAACTTTTTTAGGTAACAACAAGTCTGAACTGCGTTATTGGAACTCATGGTTGGCTGCCTTACGACAAAAATATTTCCAACTATTTTACATTCATCAAAGATACAACAGTAACAAATCCCAAGTAAGCAAATTTTGAGGAGGGGTACAGATTAATGCATTTGAAATAATGAAATACAGTAATCAAAATCAGTGGGTTGTACTGCATTCACTCAGTTTTCACTTAAGAATGCATCTTCTGATGTTCAGTAATATTACATCTAATCTGTAATAACAGTCTAGTGGAGTTATGTAAGTGGCATTTCAGGCTTCATTCTTAAAGCTACTTTTTTCCAATTATCAATCATAAAAGCTAATCATGGAATCTGAGATAGTCTTCATACATTCTTATGCTATACATGCGCATATGTGATGAGCGTGGGCTTTTTGTTTTTAGAATACTCTTTTGTCTTTGTTACAATGCTTAGTAGGGACATGAGCTATCTAATTGTGTGAAAGGCTGAAAAAAATCTGAAATGAAATCTTGCTTCCAGCCACTGGTGGCAGTGCGAGTTTTGCCATGTATGTAGCCTCTTCTGTAGCTGGAATTCATGACTGATTTTTAAAGACAGAGGAAGTGCAAAATACCAAGGTTACTGTTAACTGCTCGTGGTTTGCCTACAGAACACAGCGCAGCATGAGTGGTCCTTTTGCCCCGGGGCTGGAGATCACCTCCAAGCTGTTTGCAGTGTCCCATGACGCAAAGCTGCTCTTCAGTGGCGGACACTGGGACAACAGCATCCGAGTGACGTCCCTTACGAAAGGCAAACTGATGGGCCAGCACATCAGGCACATGGGTCAGTCACGCTGGGCTGGGGAATGACAAGGGTTTGTGTGTGTTATTTGGTGTTCTCATAATATAGCCACGTCACTTGGGCACACAGCTGCAGCAGTTGTAAAGGAAGGGCAGCATAAGCAGAGGATGCCTGAATTGTGATGATACAGAAATGCTTGAGCGTGGCTTTTCAGTCATTGGAGTGCTGCTTTGATGTAGTTTCAAAATAAAGCTTGCCTGCTATTTTTAGGTAGCAAAGCTGAATGTGTCAAGTGGGTACACTTGGCTGTATGATGATTTCATTGTTCAATAGTGTCACCAGCCCTTATCACTCGGAGTATTCCGTGTTGACTGCAAATCAGGATACAGTGTGACAAATTGTATCCACATTTTCAGTCTGTGGAAAATGAGTCTTAATTACCCATGTGACAACTTGATCTTCTTTTCTTTGTCTAGATATTGTGACCTGCTTGGCAATAGACCACTGTGGAATTCATTTAATTTCAGGCTCCAGAGATACTACATGTATAATATGGCAAATAGTTCAGCAGGTGGGTTATTTAGGCATACTTAGAAGCAGTTTCTGGATGCTTGGAGTTTGTTTTTTTTTCTGTTTTGCTATTATGTTTTATTGATTTCTTTTCAGGTTTGTAGGGAAGATAGTGCACTAAAATCAATTAGCTTTGTAATTTTACTCCCACTGTCTTCTCTGAAATACTATACATATTAGTTACTATATAGCTGAAGGACATTATTTTAGAGGCTCTATTAAAGATTTCATAGATTATTTTCAGAGCAGGAAAATAAATTTTTTTGCATTTCTAGGCAGTTTTTCACTCTTAGTAGGGAACAACAACAACTGCTTGCTGTTGCCCTTGCACTCCTGGCCACCTGCAGGGATAGGAAGGAGTCAGTTAAGTAACATTGTCTCTCACACCCGCACAGTAACTGCATGTTCATTCTTTCTTGGGATCTCAGTAAGGTGCTGATAGAGAGGGCAACACATTGATATTGGGGCAGTGAGTTATGCCTTTGGCTTTGGCCTGTCAGATACAGACCTCACACGACTGGTACTGAAGATAGCAGAAGTTCATTTTTAATTTGTCCTTCCACTGCAAGAGAATGTGTCATTGCACTTTTTGTTACTCTCAGGGAGGAGTGCCTGTAGGCCTGGCACCTAAGCCATTACAGATCCTTTATGGGCACACTGACGAAGTTTCAAGTGTTGGCATCAGCACTGAACTGGATATGGCAGTGTCAGGATCCAGGGTAAGCACCTTCCTACGTCTTCCTTTTTTTGCCTCTTCTCAATCAAACTCAAACCATATAAGGTGTTTGAATTAGGAATAATACAAAGAAAGTCACTATTTCACAATCTTTTTCTTCAACCTTGCTTATCAAGATGATATGTGCCATCCCCTTTGCTGCCTGCTTTAATCAGACTGTCTCAAACTTCTGTGCAGAGCATAGGCCTCACCTGCTATGTGTTGTTATTCTGCACAGTTGTGCTTTAATATGTGTGGACTTGCTTGGAGATCTTAGAGCTTCTCATGGCAACAGTGTTCTGTTTGTTTTTTCTCTGCTGTGTCATCCCTGAAGGTTCTGTGCATCTTGCTCATGGTCTGCCCTACTGTACTGCACAGGCAGGCTGCTGAACTCTGGCTTTGTACTCCACATAATGCCTGCTCATCAGTGTGACCTGTGAAATGACTGATTTGCTTCCTATCCTCCCTCTTGCCCTACTTGCAATTTTTTTTCATATGCATATAGCACATGGTCTTGAGGGTAAGGCTTCTTTGTGCAGAGTTCCTAATGCTCAGGAGTCCTTACCTTCCATTAAGGATTTAAGTGCTTTCAAAGTATTCCCTGTGTCCTCTATATGTAAATACTGACTGCTGTGGCAAGTCTCCTGCTGGATATCAACTCCCTAAATGTGTTTGCTGCAGGATGGCACCGTTATTGTCCGCACTGTTCGCAAGGGCCAGTACGTGAGGACTCTGCGGCCGCCTTGTGAGAGTTCTCTCCTGCTGACTGTTCCCAATCTGGCTGTGTCCTGGGAAGGCCATATAGTTGTCCACACCAGCGTGGAAGGAAAGACTACTCTCAAGGTACTTAAGTTTGTGGAAAGCCTCTATTTCTGTCACTGAAGATTTTAATCATAAGTGTATCTAACTTGATCTAGTTTCCTGTAGTAATGAGGCTTTTTGAGCATGCAGTGCCAGTTTCCATATTTTTAAAGTTTTGCTAGCCAGTTCAAGTGAAATTTGGTTAAAGGGTAACTGACAGGCATATTGTGCTCCTGTGAGTTTCATTAAAGTCTCCACCTGCAAGGAAGATGCTCAAGCATACACTAATGAGTCTTCCTGGGAGATTTGGACTAGAAAACTAGGGGAAACAAGTTTCACTGTGCACAGAAACACAGGCTTAGAAGGGCAGCAGTAAATTCTGGGTGCAAGATGCTCAGTGTTTCTTAGTTTGAGATTGGAGATACAGCTATAAGGTTTTGTCTTTTGAGCTGTATAGTTGCTTTAATAATGGTAGAACTGTTGTGATTTCCTTAAACATGGGAGATTTCTTGGAAAACAAATCTCTTTGATGTAGGCATGCTAACTACATTAGGAAGATGGGGAGAGAAGAGATTCAAGATAATGCCAGGCTGGAAGAACTTAGGATGGTTTTTTCAATTGTGTCTGTAGTCCAGCAAGAAGTCATTGGCTTGTCTAGAAAATGCTTCTGGATATTGCTCTGTGGAAATATACTTGTTTCCTTCTGCTTTTGGATTTGGGAGGGCAAGGAAGGGAAGGAGGATGGTAGCAAGGCTGAAGATGACTGCAGTCTTGCTTTTTTCTTTCTTAATGAAAGTTCTTATAAAATAGGGACTTATCTATTAAATTCTTGGATATTTCCAGGAAATTAGAATTGATTAAATGGAGTAAGATACTACAATGTTACGTCAAGATAAAGCTTCAAAAGCTTCCATACAGGACCTTACTTTCATACACATTGAGTACAGGCTTACAACTCTTGTACCGTTCAACAAGGAGACTGTTGTCAGTTTTATCATCTGTGGGATGTTGCCACATTAGTGCCTTTTAATGAGCAAAATATACAAGTAGAACACTCTTTATCCTGTCAGTCCTCTGTGTCATCCTTATTTTTGATTTTTTTCAGGATAAGAATGCATTACATCTCTATTCTGTCAATGGGAAATATCTGGGTTCTGAGACTCTGAAGGAGGAGGTGTCTGATCTGTGTGTAACTGGCGAATATATCGTGATGGGCAGCTTGCAGGGATTTCTGTCCATACGGGATCTCCACAGGTAACGTTCCACCCTTTTTACTGAGGTGCAGATATGGAGGCTTTGAGAGAAATGGCTGTGTAGTAAACTTTGCTTGGTGCTATAGGTGATAGCTGTTGCTTTTTCTGTGTTCCCCAAGACAAAAATGTTTTTGGTGAAACTAAAAATAAAATAAATGGAGAGAAAAATAAAATGAGAGGTTGTAACAGATCTTTCTTCCCAGACATTCATCCCAATTAAACACCTAGAACTCACAGCAGGAGGTGTCAGTTTGCAAACCGTGCTGACCCCCTGATTCGTCACAGGGAGCTCAGCAACTGCAAGATGAAGCCTCATGTAGTTCTGCACTGAGTTTTAAGCTCCACTTACTGCTTTGCCCTGTAGAGCTCCATTGCTCCTCAGAATGGGAGGGATGTTTATCACTGAGGCAGCTTGGGACTAATGTCACTGTTCTTCAGGGAAAATGTCTTAGCTTACTGATTTAACCTATCCACACCTGTTCTTGTTATTGAAGCCCTATTTTGGGACACAAATAGATTTTTAGGATACAATTAGGTAACTGAACCTGCAAATTATATCCTTGAGAAACTGTGTTTTATTGTGCGTCCTGTGGACAGCAATTTCAGCTGCATGTGATTCTTTGCAATATGTTCAAACAAATACATGATGTACTTTCTCTCTGTGATTTTTGTTTCTTTCAGCCTAAGTCTGAGCATCTCTCCCTTGGCCATGAGGCTGCCAATCCATTGCATTTCTGTCACCAAAGAGTACAGCCACATCCTTGTTGGCTTGGAGGACGGCAAGTTGATTATCGTTGGTGTTGGCAAGCCAGCAGAGGTAAAACCCACCATCAAGAACTTTTTCTACCGAACAGTGGGAAGTTCACTTATTTCTGCTTTCCAGTTGAGCAAGAGGTCTCCTTTATGGCAGGGTAAATTTAAGAGCAAGTTTCAGTTTTCAGTGGGAAACAAATAACTTTTGAGACTGCTCTGCTGAAAGTTCTGATTGAGATTCAGAGGTGCATAGGGATTGCAGATGGGAACCTCAGCTGGACTAACTTCCAGACTTTATCACTCACATCTGAATAAGCAAAGTCATAATAGCTAACCTTTTCTGAATGGGATAGTATTGTCAGCCTCTTCTTGATGAAATAATTTTCCAGAAGAAAATTGGAAATGAAAGAGAGCAAGCTTCTTTCTTTATTTTTTTTTTAATGGTTTCTATCAGATATCATTTAATATGCATTGACTGACATTGGGGAAAAAGGTATTATTTCTTTCTTTTGAGAGTCTCTAATGGCAATGCACAAGGAATCACTGCTGTAGGTTCTCAGTGTGCCTGTGCTCCATATGATGAATATAAACTTGGTTGGTCCTGCATATGCAATATGAATTACAGAGCATCCATCTCTCATAGATATGCCCAATTTTTCTTGTGCAAAACGTAGTTTTTGCTTTAATTACTTCTTGTCATGACTTTCAAAAGACTTGAGTTAACTTAAAACTGCTTATTATCTTTATAATTCAATCTCTGTTGTGCTGCTATGTATTTATTTGAAAATGTGATTATCACTTTTGCATGATCTTTAGTACATGCCAGAAAAGTGTGTATTGATTCAATTTTATATTTTAAATGTGAAAACAGAGCAACTTTATTTGTCAATATTTTAAAATGTTTTTGCTAGGAGATACATAGTTTAATATTGGAAAAAGGCTTCACACAATGGTAGCCTGATTTTGCTTGCACTGGATGTGGAGGGGAGCTTTCCACTGACTTTCAGTTTTCTATTGTAGAATTGAAAAAGAGATGATTATTATGTGGCTAAACATATGGTTGTAACAGCAGTTTTAAAGTCACTGTCATTTCTAAGCTTCCTATTCCATAGAAAAGATCTTTTGTAGGCTGAAATTTGTGTGTATCATTAGACTGAAGGCTTTTTGTTTTCTTATTTTCATTTTTTAATCACATCTATTTTTCTAACTATGCAGAAAATATTGTTTCAAAGACTGGATTCCTTTTATGCTTATAGAGGCATTCCAATGACTTTTTCCCAGGATTTTCTGTTTACAGTTCAGATGATATGCAAGCTTAATATCTGTGTAAATAGTTTGGTTTGTTTTTTTTTAACATAAATATATAAGGAACAACATTATGTCCCAGATTTTCTAGTTTTCTATAATGGCATCAATTAATATATTTGAAAAGTGTGTGTATGTGGGGTGTTCATTTGTTGAACTTACTTTTAGTTTGGAAGGAATGTGTTAATTCCTGGACCTTTATCCATATACAGAAGACAGTGTTGTTGTTACAGCTTTCAGTGGTAATATTGATCCTTAGGACAGAGGATTGGATCCTTAGCACAGACTTGCTTTAATGTGCAAAAAGTGAAATGCTGCTTGGTATTAAGATTGGCCTTTAGTGTTTCTGCACTGACAGTATCTAATATGGAGTATAATAAATGCTTTTGTATTTTTAACGATTACTTAGCTGTTCTGGATGTTGTGGAAGTCTGGGCAATTACCACATGTTAGTGTTAATCCTGGTTAGTGCTGTGCCTTTTCCAGAACGCTGCTGCTGTGCTGAGACAGCTCTGAAGCAGGTTACATTTGTAGTAGTAACTGTGAGGAACCATTCTCAAACTTGTAAAGGCATGGACCTTATTTATTGAACTGCAAGGAATTTCAAAACCTAATCAGCTGCCAGGCTGATCACTACTGGCCAATCATCAACCTTGTGCTTAGGTAATTAAGAGTTTCTTACAAACTGTTGTCAGATTGCACACCTACCAGATGCTGGATTTATTATGGCCTCTGGTTGCTTGTATCTGTCTTATCCTATGGAATACTCACTACGAATTACTTCTGCTTTAAACATTCCTCTGAATGCTTCACCCAGGATCTTTGGAAGACTGTATAAATTTGACACCCAGGAGATAACCTTTCTCTTTTTCCTTTTTTCTGCTATCACTGTCCTGCATCTTGGCTATTCCCCCCCCCCCCCAACTTCTAGCAATTTCTGTTCGAAATCTCTAAAATAAAATGTCCTTTCTTCTCATTTGATTCATTTTTGCTTGGCATTCACCTCTTCTTTTCCCTTCCTATAAAATAGCAATCTAAACACTCTTTCTAAGCTGTTTGAAGTAGGTTAAGCACATAAGTACACATTAGTGGGTAATATCCCTTTAACTGTTCAAAATCAGAGTAGACTGTGGTTAGAGTTTTGTGTCTTGTTTTTTGTCAGTCCCAAGAATCATCCCTAAGTGTAACTTTTAGTTTATTTTCGAAATATTTTTGTTGGTATATTTTGTTTATGCGGTACATTGTAGTGTCTGCATTTCACCAGATTCAGTGTCTGAATTCCTTTTTAATTTATCCACCTTATCCCTTCCCCCTCCTTTTGTTTCTCTGAATTACTTCTAAACAGATGCGCTCAGGTCAGCTTTCCCGAAAGCTGTGGGGATCAAGCAAACGGCTCAGCCAGATTTCATCAGGAGAGACTGAATATAACACTCAAGATTCCAACTGATTGCTGCTTCTACCTTCTCTCATGGATTCCAGAAAAATGTTTAACCTTTTGGTCACTTTAAATGTATAAATATGTAATTAGGGCTTTGATTCTTAAGTCTGTTGACGAAGAACCTATGGTAGAGGTACAGTAGTAGACATATGTACTCATGCAAGTTAGCTTGCTTGCAGATTTGTCCTTAACTGTGTTGACTTGTTAACAGCAAAATCCCTCTCTCAACAGCTGCTAAAACTGTGTTTTGGGAGAGCTAAAAATCCCCAAACAATCCCCCCACAAGTCTCCAAACCCCCAGATTACTAATTGAATTTAAGATAAGTAGCATTTGATTTAAAGCTGAGTAGGGCCAGATGCTCCTTGATAACAAGCAAGATATTTGGCTTTGCTTTGACAGCACTGTTATTCCCCACTAAATTAAAACTCTGGTAGTTGCAATGGTTGGATTCAGATTTGGATAGATTACACTTACGACCTTCTCAACATTTGTTAGCCTAATGAACTTCATTACAATTTGTTCGTGTAAATGGCTATTGCTCTCTTCTTCTGTGTAGTTCCAGTTTTAGGCTGTTCTGGAAGGAACATCTGTGTTGCACTACTTTATCAGAAATTGTTTTAAGTACAGACATGAATAACTTCAAAGGAGTTGGAGATGGTGAAGGAGCTGAAGGAGGTAGGAAATATTGCTGCTGAAAGGTATTTATATTGTTAAGAAAACTTAAGACATACACCAAGAAATCTCATTATATATTTAGTATCTTGCAGAAATATCCAGGAAGACTCATTATCTATATTGGTCAAATATCAATCTGCTTCATTAGTAAGGCAACTCCTGCAAACAAAAGATAAATTTCCACTGCAGAATCATTATGCAACATTGCAGCACAATTCAATTAAAAATAGCACCTGTTTGTTTCTTGGCTTGGTGTTCACCAAACCAGCTGTTAGCCATTTTTTTTTCTGTAAAAATAAGCAGGGAAAAACAGATGATATATCCATTTTCAAAATGCATTTAAAACCTGGTAAAAGAAAATATCACATCCTTATGTGTGCTGTATCCAGTTGCTTACTGTGTTTTGGAGAAGCCATTACTGATTTTTTTTGTTTGTTTGTTTAGCAATACATGATGGTAGAAGGGTGTGTGTTCTCCTATCAATCTGATATTTTTCTAATATTACTGATTGAAATGATAAACTCTATATTGTTAGAAAAGCTGTGTGCTGAGGGAGAAATATGAATTTCCAGATCAGCATGTGAAGGTGTGTATGTGTGTACATATGTGTGTGTGTGTGTATATATGTATATTCATCTGTGTATTAAAAGAAGAAATCCCATGGGGTGAGGGGAGCACAGATACAAGGCAGGTGTAAGTGATTGCTGTATGTTCCCTTGTGGGTCCCCCTTTCTTCCCTCTACCATCGCTTTTCTTGTTATTTTTTATTTATTTATTGAAATGAATGTGTGTTGTATCTCTCATAAATGGTTTCAGATATTCCCTGTGGCTGGGGAGTTGTTGAACTACCTGAGGAACATAATGTATAATCTCATTTCATTAACTTTTAAGCACAGTATTTATTAATTTTATAGAAATAATAATACCCTTCTTACCCCTGCTAAAGGATAACCTTTACAAGTTATGTTAGTCTCATTCAGACTGATTTCTCCTCCTCACTTTCTTTACTGGAAAAAAAGTCCCTCTTGATGGCTGATTGGTGTTACTTTATAAAGAAAGTTGTGTTGCATTTTCTTAGCTTTTGTAAATGAAATAATAAATCAGATTAGTGAACAAGTGGGTCTATGCATAGTTGCAATATTCTGCCTAATCACTGTGACAGACTGGATTGTCTGGAAAGTTAGGAGAAAATAAGAACTATATTCCTGAGTCACTTGCCAAAAGAGGATTAAACTTCCAAAAGTAGAGTGGTGTGGGGTTTTTCATACTCCATGTATGAAAAAAAAAATTAACCCACATCCCATAGTTTCAAATAAGCTATAGAGAAGTGAAAAATACTATTTTTAATCTATTATCTATCCAACAAGAGTACTAAGGACATTGTGGAAGTATTAAGTTTGTTGATGAGAATGTGAAGTATGTTTGTCCATTATGATTTCATGAAGAAGGAATTTCAGGGGAGCTCTTTGGAGAGTAGTTTAGAAGTATTTCAGCTTAGAATGTGAGATCATTCTGTGTTATGGGAGATTGAAAAAACTCAGTTGGGGCATTGAATTGATGGATTTTATATGTATGCATAAATGTTGTGTTAAATGCATAGACAGGGCTAAGTGTTTATTTGGAGGGGAAGGGGGCAGGAAATGATCATGTTTTAGGCTGTGGGAATCAAGTGGAAAAAGGGAGATGGTTCTTATGTACTGTTTGGTGGGAGCACAGTTTTCTTCCTGTCACTTGCACAGAGGGGTTTGCATAGGCATTTGAAAACATGCTCTTGTGGGTTAGGTACGTTTATACAACAGCTGAGGTAACATTTTTTGTAGTTCAATATTAAAGAATACTGAATACAGTGTGTTAGTTTAAGTAAAATATAATGTTGCAATAATTGAAATAGTTTATGATGAAGACCTTTAAATACCATAATTTCAGTGCATCACAAGCACTGGGTGATGATCACAAATTCCTGGGACAGCTTTAAATGTGGACAGTTCTTGGGCTCTCAGACTCAAGGCTAGTCTGTGCTCAGTACAAAGCAGCAGCAGAATGAGGCGAGGGCAGGTGAGCTCTGAGCTGCTTTATGCCCCAGGTAGAATGGCAGCACCCATGGCCTTTGGGTGTGAGATGTGGTCCTTGGGGGTACGAGGTGTACACCATCACACACTTGGCATCCTTGCCAGAGGCCATCTGGAAGGACCTCCATAGCTTTGAAGGTCTGCACTTTGCCCTTACTTAAAACCAGCTTTAAATAAAAGATGAGTTGTGAGTGTGAGCATGTAAGTGTGAGCTGGTATGTTGTTTCTTTTAGGTTTAGCTTATTTGCATAAAAGGTAGACAATAATGTTTAAAAATAAAAAATAATTTTTCTGATCAGCTGTTTAGGTCAGTTGAATTGCAGCCTGTTATGCAGTGCACTGTGAATTGGTGAACTGACTTTCATAATACTTTGATTTCCTTAAGTCAATAAAGTTTAGGATCCCATTTTGTTTTTCAGGTAGCACTGGTGAAATAAAGTTCTCCTTTGGTTTTGATGAAAGATTTGTTTAAGTGTAAAAAGTAAAGTTTTGAGATGAGAGGATTCCAATGAGGAATTTAGAACAAGCAAGTCGTAAGTGACATTTGTTTCATAGCACTACATTTGTCCCAATCTTCTTTGTGATATCTTCATTTGTTTAATTTTGGGAACAACTCTAATAATATTTATCAAAGTTTAAAATAAGCTTACATTTGAAGATAAGTAAGTAGGAGTGTAAATATATATATATCTAAAAGAAACTGAAAACTGACCTACTTTTCGTACTTGTATATAAATGAGATCAAGTAGTTAGCAGTATTAACTTCTTCATAGCACAGTTTTGAACTTGCATACCAAAGGATATTTAGAAGACATGTCTCTTATTTCAGGTGAAATGTTTGTTAAATTTCTCTAGATCAATTTACTTATAATTCTTGATAGTATTTTTAGTTGTCTTTTTAGCTGTAATAAAGAATCCCATCTAGTCTTTGCTGGGTTTGAACTATACAAGCATATGGAAAGTGAAATGCTCTTCAAGTTAGCATCTGACTTAGGCAAATTTTTCTGTAGCAATATACTTATCCATTACTGGCTTATAGGATATTTTAGAACCCACGTCTTCTATCATCTGTGTACCTTACCAGCACAACATAATAATCCCAGTCCTAAAGTAACTGCATTTGTCCTCATGGTTCATACACATTAGGTTTTTCTGTAGGAAAATAATTGATTGTTTGATATTAAAGAGGAAAAAAAGAAAAAACCTAAACCAACAAAACCACTCCCAACCCCACAACTTCCCCTCCAAAAAAAACCCCAGACTCGCCCACATCTGTATTACAATTGTTTTGCTAATCTGCAACATCAATTTAAACAAGCTTTTTCTCCTCTGGCATACCTTAGATCATGTATATTATCACAAAACAGGTTTATCACTCTTCACAGGCTTTAAATGGCCAAGTCAATTGGCTGTCTTACAAGGATCCCCTTGAAAGTTGCATTTCTTTTTCCTTTAAATGAGTGCAAAGAACTAAATTTCTACACTGGAAAAGATATGTATGGGACTGGTAACATCAGTCTCCTTTAAAATAGTCCTGCAGGAATGATAAATTTATTTTTGTAATACACAGATCAGGTAGGTCTTTTAACTCCTGCTTTAGTCAATGGGAGCTGTATACCTCACTTCCCTAAACTATGTCTTCCTCCTCCGTTTCCTTTGCAAACCCTTCCCAATCTAAATTAACAGAATCATTAGAAAAGATAAGCAAAGGAACCAAATGCTGCACAAAGCTTTTACTGTGTATGTGTATTTAGTTGAAAATGTGTACCTATATACAGATTATAGACTGGTAGGGAGCTTTAGAGCTAGAAGGGGTGTAGAGATGTCAACCTTCTTCTGCTCCTATATTGAGAGTCTCTGTAGACACATGCTCTGTATTGTCACCTGAAACATTCCTGTCTTCCACTGCTAAAGGCACCTTGCTGGCTGTGTTTAAATGCTGAGCCAAGGTGCTGTGAATATTCTTTCCCCTTTCAAAGAATTAAAAAAAAAAAAAAAAAAAAAAGAAGCGTGCACATATAAATACATAGCCTAATGTGAGCCTAGGGCCTGATCTAATATTGTTGTGTGAAAGCACTACATAGGGTTATATTTATTTGAATGGAAATTCAAGTATGTGCTTCAGTGCTTTCTTCTTTTTATGCTTTCTGGCTTAAAAGCTGTGTTGGTCTTGGCTGCAAACATGACACTTGTTGGTAGTCTCTTTTTGGGGAGAGTAAGTTTCCATGGTGTCATTTACATGTGGGTGCATTGTATGCCAATGTTAGAATCAAGGGAAGTGTTTGGAAGATGTCTTTCCCTCCATCCAAGGAGCAAATCTTATTACTTAATTGCCCTTGTAAGCACATACTTTTGAAGGAAGCAAGGGTTTTCTAAAAAGCTACTGCATTAAAAAAAGTATTTTTAAATTGGTAAAATGCTATTGTTCCCTTCTTCAGTGTTGGAGTCATCAGATGTCTGAATGTAAAAATGCCTCTGAATGGCACCATAGTATGCTCTGCATTTCAGTTCAGTGCCATTCACCTCACTGCAATCTTCAACACCCCCTGTGTGAGGAACTGCTTGCAGTGTTTAGTCTAAGGTAGCCTTTGTTCAGTTTTACCTCCCCTTTTTGCTGTGCATCTGTGGAAGAAGACTGATGTGTTTTTCTTTTAGTTACCACTTACCTAAGTGGCCCAAATAAAATAGGTGTTTCACTTGTTTTCAATGGAGTTCTTCCAGTGTGTGTTCTTCCTAGTTTTGTCCAGCGGACTTGAAGTTTGGCAGATATTTCCAGAGTTTAGGTCTGTGCTTATACTCAACACAGACAATTTCTTCACACATCTTCTGCCCCAGAAGCATGATTGTCAGTATAGACTATGGATTAAAGCTGCTAAGATGTTTTGAGATTGGAATATAAAACATCCAGCCATATATATCATAGATCTAATAGAACTTGGAGGCCACTTGTTTATTTAGCTTCCGATCTAGTCAGTATTTTCCTCTCAAGGGACCCATTTCTTTTTGCCTTGAAATAGCTTTAAAATAAACTTAAGTCTTGCACCTGACAATACAACTTTAGTCATACACAGCTGTGAGCTGTTTCTTAAAGAAAGCCATGAGGGGAGAAAGGAATTCAAGAAAAACTTGCAATACATATTCTGATTTTGCAGGAGCAGCTTAGTACGAGATGAGAGAAGTGCTGTATGTGAGACTTAACCCCCCTTTGGTCAGTGCTGTGATGGAAATTGTGATGCTACTCAGTTTGCCTGATTAATTTCTACTGATGCTAATCAGGGAGTGGAAGCAAAGACCTTACAGCAACAGTTAACCATATCTTCTGATAATTCTTACAGATTGTGCAATTATGTGATTACAAATGGATCTTTAAATGCCAAAAAATGCCTTTTTAAAGAGTTCAATGTTAGGTCTAAGGAGTGTTGGAAATAGCTGCTTTAGAAATGAGCCTTCAGGCACTGTAATGAACTTGCTGTCTGTCTTCTGTGCAATATCTTTTTCCCTCTGGGTGCTTTAAGAGTATACTGTATGTCTTACTTTATTTTGATCAATATGTTTTAAGAGTGTGTATATTGGCTAATGATGGATTTTTTTCCTGTACAGCATGGTGGAAGATGTTTTAAAATTTTGCACTTTTCTAGGATTTGCAAGTTTGTAACCTGAAAATTTTTAACATGCACACTTTTGTACATAATTAGCATTGTATATATTTAACATGAGTCTGAAGCAAATAAAAGTAACTGAATGCATACCTTCTCCTTTTATTAATAGCAAAAAATTAAACTAAGTGTGGGAGTACACTGAATGAACAATTCTTTTATTTAGCAGGTAAAAGCAGGCAGTGGGAACAGCTGACTCAGTGTCCTGTCTTAATTGTGTTAAGGCAACTTTTTTTTTTGGTGGGGAAGGGATCAAAGTGAATATGTGAATGTACAGGCCCCTTCAAGCTTTGAATAGCTATGATTATCCAAGTATTGCAATAAAAAGTGCTTTTTTGCTGGGAAGGAGTTGTCCAAGACATGCATCAGGGCAAGGATAAGAGCCCACTAATGCATATTTATTTATCTTTATAAAGCTGAATTCCCCACCCACCCTGGGACTCCAGGCATCTCTTTTGTTCTTCCTCATTGTCTTCCCCATATAGTAACTTCTGCTGCAGAATGTGGAAGGCTATGGATTGAGGGGATTGCTGTCAGTCAGGAGGAAGCTGAAATCTGTTCCAGGCTCGTGTTCAGTTGGTTTCTTACCCCTGCAAACAAGACAAACCATGCTGTGAGCTTCAATGGGAGGTGGGACTACTCTGCTTCTATCTGTTATTTGGGATATGGATGAAGGCACCCTTATCCTGAACAAGCAGAGTTTTGACTCCCTTCTTTGCCTACACTGTGTGACGTGCATTTCAGATTTCCTAACAGTGTCCACATAATTTGAGATATGGATTCCCTTGTTCTAGAGTTCAGTGCATTAGGGCCAAACTGGCATTTCCCTGGCTCTCAGTAAAGGAGCTGGCGATTTCTGTGAAAGGTAACTAGAATTTGGAAAGATCAGTATCAATGGATGCCATGCCAAAGCATGCATTGGGTTAGTCAAACATCCTTTAGAGTGCTGTCAGCTCTTTTGGAGCATTACACAATACTCACATTTTCCCCAAAGAGAAATGGAACCAAGGGATTAAGTAACTTCTGATGTGGGGGACAGGCAGCATGTGCCAAGGAGTCTAACAGAAGCCTCTCTTCCTTTCTGTCTGAAGGAGGATATCAATTCAAGTGAAGCATTTACCTCAAAAACAGACGTGCTCCCGTCACGCCTTGCAGTGTGGCTTTATCTCCTTCCACTATCAGCATCGTACCTTCCCGCAAGCCCTGGTGGAGGTGGAAACATTTAAGATGATGATCAAGCTAAGTGAAAGGGTAGAATGCTTTTCACAAGCAGGCCAGTCTTAGTGCCACCATGACTACTGACTAAACCTTCTCACTTGCCTAACAAAGAGGTAAAGACAAAATTAGGTGAGTTATCTTGGTTTAGAAGTTGATTTTCTTGTTTATTTCAGTTTTCACTCTTAAAGGAGAAACCATTAAGGAGGGGAGGAAACTGTTTTTTCCCACAGTTATTCTTGGATGCAGTTTGAGCAACAGCCAGCTGGGTTTGTTAGTACACGAACTTTATACAACAAGATCAAACACAGGGACAGGAGACAAAGGGGTCCCACTTCCCCAGACAGACAACATGACATTACATATGCACTACCAAACGTGCAAATTCAGAAACTGTATTACAGAGATTAAAGTTAGGAGTATCTGCAAAATGATTAAGGGGAGTTTTGTGCCATGTGCATGCACACCACCCCCAACACACAATATATGGTGGCCAGTGACTGGGAAGATCAGAGCTGCCTAAAATAGCATTGAGCAACACTAAGGGCAGTATGCATCTCACTGGCCCATTTTCTACTATGAGCAATATCCAAAGCTGAAGCTTTTAGCAAGAATACCATTAGCATTCCAAGCCATGGTTCTGTAAGTCTTGACATGCAGGGAACCCACACTAAGAGCTAGCATGAATGCATTTAAAATGTTTAGCATGCTACAGCTTCCTGATGGAGAGTTACTACTCACCAGAACTGGAGGGGTGTTTGGTTCTTCGTGATACTGGCGGATTCTCTCCTCTCTTGTCTCCTGCAATAATGAGCATAGACTTAGCTTCCCAGGCATAAGGCAGGATCTGGAGCTATCCAGGCAGCATGACAGTAAACAATTTCATAAAATTAAACAAAGCAGGCACTTCCCCTCAAGCAGAATGGGATGGCAGGATTGACTCTTAATAGATACGAATTTTACTCTTCATCACTAGCAGCAATTTACTATAGGTTGATCAATCAGAACTCACACAGTCCCAACCCTGAAAAGCCTTAAAACTTACTTCTACCCAATTAATCCATGTTGGGGTTTTTTCTTTAATTAGTACTATCTCTGTGTGCAGAGACAGTACTAACTATCAGGAAGGTGGTAGAAGCAAATGCCTGATGTGCCACCTTTGTGAAAGAGAGTAGTGAATCATGGATTTTCAGTGATTAAGTATTTGCTTGTTTGCCTTCGAGTAGGTATTCGCTGAAGAATTTCCTTCTGTGAACAGCTCTGCCATGTTTCCTAAGGTTTGCTGCTGAACTGAGCAACAATAAAGAAATAAAAACATAGGAACACAGCAGGGACTTGGTACAGCACAGAGCTTCTAGCCTCCTCTGAGAGAAAGCAGAAGTTATTTATAGGGGGAAAACTGCCTGCTTATCTAGTGACAAGCTGATTAAATGAATACCTACAACTTCATCTAAATTCTAGAAGCACACCCATATCCACCATCTCTACTTGTTCCCTAATTCCTAATACTTCTCTAACCATGGAATTTTGATTACAAGGAGGAAAGTATTTAGATTGTTAAAAGATGCACCACAGATTGTTCCCTGAGGAATTAGCTAACATGCTATTCAAGGAGCTCCTCCCCACAGAAATCTGTCTTTGTGCTTGATGGCTGAAGTGTTTTTCTTTCAGCTATAGTGCATGTGCTTGCTCTGTACTGGATATTACAGGCTCTGCTCCCTGCAAGGACACCAGTGCCCAGGAATTTTCTTACACAACAACTCTATGAATCTCAAGATCTTCCTGTCCTGATCACTTCTTCAGACTTTCAGATATTTAAGCCTCTTAATCTTTGTTTAAGTTAGGTCTTCCCAAGCAGCAGTAAGACAGAACTTACTTCCAGAACCACAGTGCTTTGCATCTTAACACTTCAGGTTTATCTTTTTTTAAGTCCCCCATTCCATGCCAGATATCAAGCATTCCAACAGTATTTCAGACATTACAGAGCTTCTGTTTGTGAAAAACACTTTGTTCAGTAATACTGTTGCCAGCTCCTCTTCCCAAGCGAAGTTAAGTTTTAGGAGGAAGTAAAGTGTTACTGCCTCATTGGCATTTCCAGTTTCTCTAGGGAGCAGCTGTTTGACATTCTATAGCTTTGTAAGGCCTCAAAAATGCACACTATTTTTACTCCTCCAGACCCTGGTTACTGTTAGTTCTGGTGTGCTTTACTTACACCCATGTGAGTTCTTTTAATGTCTGGGTCCAGGTAGTGGGGGTTAATATTAAAAGGAACTAATCCTAGAGCCTTCAGGGAAGGTGGATAAACAATTGGCATGTCATTGGTGGTATTGATGCTGATGGTAGCAACGTTGGTTCCTGCACTGGATCCCATGTAAGGAATCCCATCCTGAAAGACAAAAGCAATGATCAGTCTGCAGTATCACAACTAGAAACTCAATTTTATAGCATCTTCTATCCATCTCAGAGACTCATCATTTAGACCAGACTTAGTCCTTCTAGCTCATCTCACTGCCAACTTTACTGGTGAAAAGCAAAACAAGAATTCAGGTTCTGAGGTGGGCAGTAACTTCTGTGTCAGGGAACTAACTGCTGCCTGCCTTATACTCACAACTCTGTGACCCCCCCCCACCCCCCAAAAGAGGACTTACCAGGCTGTTAGTGCGTGTTAGACTTTGCTATTAAGAGGAGGGATTTGCCTCTATTGTAGTTACAGGAAATATCTGAACTGGCTTTTAACTACCTTCTGAAGAGAGACCATCTGAGAGACCATCAGAAGCTCAGTGCAATGTTGTCACAGCATCAACTTACCAGTACCATGACCAGTTTAACACTGTTTAGGTATTAGTACTGAGTACTGTGGTGTACATAGAAGAATGCCACACAAATATGGAACTATACAGGTAATGCTGAACAATTTATAAAAATAGAGCTGTCTTGAGACAACTGGTGGTAATATACCCACATAGTTACCCAGACTTAACTGGTATTTGGACATTTTCTGGCTTTCGTTCCCACAACAGACATTGAATTTCTGTATATTAAGATAAGCCTAGCTAACCTTTATTCTTGGCAGCTGGCCGTACTGTGGCTTGTAGAAATCTGCATAAAGTCATTTGCAATTCCACATTGCTAGGGAACACCTTGCTTCTATTCTCCTCCAGAGATGGTGTATCTTTGCTGTGCCTTATGAGATGCACCAGCTAGAGACTGGTGCTGCTGACCAGAAGGACACAATGGCACTCACACCTCTCAGTTCCAAGGAGATACAACAATTACATAATTTTCAACAGGACACTGTCTAAAAGGCATGTATGGATCCAACTTTATCACCAGTTTATTGGCAGACAACCTGCAACATGAACACATCTATATCAACAAGATATGAAGTGGACATCTCAAGCTGAAAAACAGTTTCTGGACATAGACTAAATCTTGCACTGGTCTTTTGATTGGTATTTTGAGGGATTTACTTTTAGGGTTCTATGTAGCATTGTACCTCCCAAGGTCTTGCAATCCAGCATCTAAAAAAGTGCTCTAGGAAGACAGACTGCTGACTTCAAGTCTTTTCAATGACTCAATGGCAGCCTTATTTGGCCATGGTTTTCAGTTCACCAGCTTGTTTGAGATGGCTCAGCATTTGAGATATAGAGACAAAAATGCAGAATCAGCTTGGATTTGTCTGAACAAAAGCTCATGCATGAGATCCTGCCATTCAGACTTGGCCAGAATCTGTAGTTTTACCTCAAGAACTCTCTTCCTGATCTCATGTATCAGACTGTTGTCATAAAGAGCTTTCAGGAGACGGAATGTGTTCCCACCTCCTGCAGAAAGAAAGTTCAGCTTATTTAACATGCTTTCCCCGTCAGTTTTAATTGAAGCCTTTACAAACTTGGTAGTTCTAAGCTCTGTTCAGGGCAGTGTTGTGCTTTGAGAAGCAGCAAAACCAGAAACTTCAGAAGAATAGTCACTGGACAGGCCATGGGCATGCCCTGAGTTGTCCTTGTAAGGCTGCCACTGTCTGACAGTGACCTCTCTCCCACTACCCAGGACCGTGGTATTAGGAACTTCTTGGGCTTCCTAAAGTGATGATAACAGCTGTTATGATCACATTTTTACACTGAGGTACTGTTCAAAATAATAATTTGAAATTTACTGGAGATGAAGTTCCATTAATAAAACTACTTCCCAACCCACCACTAAATTTAGGGTCTTTGGGCTCTCAAGTACTGTCTTCTGTACTTTCTAATTAGTAGGCCTAACTGCTTAATTGTTGCTCTTCAGTGCCACCTCTGAGCAGGATTAATCCAGTGCCCTATATAAACGTTCACTGGGGAGTAAGAAGTAAAACTTACCAATAAATATTGCTTCAGACTTCCTTATGGCATCCACTGGGTCACAAGATTCATGAATGCTGTCCAGCCCATAACCTTAAATGAAAAAGTATTTACCTTTCCCATGTCAGTTTGGTGGAAGAATGTGGTATGTTCAATCCCTCCCTGCCCACTCCTCCAACCCTGAGCCAAATGTCTCAACCAGGGAAATTTCTCTGGAACTCCACAACTTAAAACAGAGTGCACATCCCTTGTGAATGCAGGGCTTTGGCATCCAGCTGTACAAAAGGAAATGTCTGTTTTGTGGATATATGCACTGAGTATCTAGGAGCAGAGCATTTCATTCAGCAGGTGCAGGCCGAGGCACAGTCTCCTGCTGAGCATTACCACGTAACTAGAAAATGAGGAGAAAGCTGTTAGCCCTCAGCTTGGCTGTGCTGAAGTCTGACAGGATGTGTTGGTTCTAGCATTGCTTGTGCATATACCTGATATGAGTATTGTTTCTGTTAAAATGTCTGACTTTGATAGATTTGCCTTACCGGGGTTCACTGAGTACAGGAAGTGTCAAGAGAGACAGAAGAACATGGGCATTTGATAGCAGTAATTTTCCTGCAAATCTAGGAGCAAAGTGTGCTGCCCAGGAATGAGTACTGATTATTACTACACTAACAGGTCCAAAGTTACCCTCAACAGTGATAGATACTAGGTGGAGGTCTTGTAGGCTGCTCTGCAGAGATCTTTGCTCCAAGCAAAGTTCAGCTGCTGTCCATCAGGGAACTGTCTGCTCTTTGATGTGCTTTAAGTAATGGTCTTCACTTAACAGAGTGGATGCACAGCTTAAGCAGAGGTTTAAGACATATGGGAAGAAATGTTCCCTCATGTAATTAAGAAGGATGGAAAGATGCCACTTAAGAGTTAGGGATAAAATCTTCCTCCCTAGAGTGGGTAGAAGTGTTTATAGGAGGATTTCTTCTGGAGGCCTCTAAAACATTTCCTTCCAGGCAGAAGTCCGCAGCCGGCTCCTGCTGCTCGCTGCCCTCGCTGCCCGTACCGCAGCAGCGCAGCCCAGCCCGTGTGCCCGGCCGTGCCCCCGCGGCGCAGAGCGGCTGCAGCGCTGCCGTCCCGGGGCGCTCCGTGCCCGCACCCTGCTCCCCGTGCCCGGTGCCGGCCCGGCAGCCCCGGGCACAGCCGGCGTGGCCGCGGCAGCCGGGCCGGCCTTACCCAGGCTTTCGAACTTCTCCCTGGCCGTGCGAGCGTAGGCGTCGCGGTCGTGCAGGGCGTAGGGGATGAACAGCACCCGCTTCACCTTCCTGGGAGAAGAGAGGGGAGAGAGCGGTGGGCGCGGCGGAGGCGGGGGCCGGGCGCGCTCCCGCAGCCCTGCACGGCGCTTACTGCCCGAGGAAGCTCTGGATGTGCTGCTGGCAGTGGCCCAGGTACCCCCCTCCGTGCAGGGTGGAGTTGGAGATCAGCAGCAGGCGCCGCGGGCCCCCCATGCCGAGCCGAGCCGAGCCGAGCCGAGCTGAGCCGAGCCGTGCTCCCGGCCCAGCCCGGTCCGCCCCTTCCTGCCCCGCCGGCGGCCCCGGGGTGGGGCCGAGCCGCCGCCGCTCCACCGCCCAGGCCTGGCCATGCTGGACTTCGCCATCTTCGCCGTCACTTTCCTGCTCATCCTCGTGGGCGCCGTGCTCTACCTGTACCCGGTAATGCTGCCGGCCATGGGGCGACGGGCGCTCGGCCCGGCCCGGCCCGGCCCGGCCCGGGCCCCGGTGCAGGCGGGCGGAGAGCGAGCGGCCGCGGGGCCGGGGCAGCCCCGGGCCGTGCCGTGGCACCTGGGCTCGGGCCGTGCCCCCGGCCCGTACCCCGGGGCTCGGGCGGGACGTGGCAGAGTCCTGCGAGACAAGCTGCCGGGCAGGGCGTTCCCGGGACAGCGCACCCCGGCACTCCGCCTGCTTTACGTGCTCCGGGGGTGAACCCCGCTTTCCAAAGGCGCGGGCTGCTCGCCTTGCATTTTTGCAGGCCTGCAGGGCAAATCTGTGTGTCAGATCCTACATTGCAAATTTGACCCTTTAAATCTTCACGCAGACATCTTTCATCTAACCAAATGAATAATCCTGGTTTAGCCAGTGGCACTAGGCACACACTTGAGGTTTATTGGCTTAGCAGGTTTAAAGCCTGCAGATGTAGCATATCCTGCTTCTGTTTCATGTTTGTAAGTAGTGTAGTAGTATTGATGTGGAAAATTCGTCTCTCCTGCTGGAAAGCTGTGGGACCTGTATAAAATCTGAAGTTCATGTAGATTGATGCATTTCCTTCTACTCTAGGCATCTAGGCAAGCATCAGGTATCCCTGGGCTGGCTCCAACTGACGAAAAGTAAGTGGTTTCTGTCTTCACATTGATGAAGTTCAGCATTGGCAGAGGATGCTATTCATGACCAGATATCCTCTGTGTTTCTCAGGGATGGCAACCTGCCAGATATCATTGTCAGCAACAGTTTACATGAGTTTCTTGTGAACCTTCATGAGAAATATGGAGCACTGGTCTCCTTCTGGTTTGGAAGGCGTCTTGTTGTCAGTCTCGGCTCCATTGATCTCCTGAAACAACATATGAACCCCAACCGGTTGTGTAAGTGTCTTTTACGTTTTCTTTGAGTCCATTTGTTCTGCCTCACTGGGAATGAAAGGAAGGGTGTCAAAGGAAGTTGGGGTTTCATTCTACATTGAAAGAAAATGAGACTTTGTAGCTGACATGGTGGTTCAGGTATGACTTTGGTCCTGCATACTGAATCTGAGTATCAGTGACTAAGGGTTACTGCTGTCCAGTGGCCATCAAGAAATCGGTATGTTTGTATCTTTTACCATCTCTCTACAGGCAAACGTTCAGGGAAAGCATCATGCTCATTAGTCACTTGATAGAGCAAGGTGAACATCCTGTAGCCACTTGACATACGTTTTAAAAGCAGTTTGAAATACAGTTTATGAGGGTAAACTTTGCTAAATTAAGTCTGAAAACAGCTCTGCTAGTTTGTGATTACTGCTTTGTATGGTTCAGCATGGAGGTTTTTCAAACTATTATTTGGAGAAGTTCTTTACCTTTCATGTTTCTTTTGGTGTGTAAACTTTTGTAGTGAAAATCTTTAATGATATTCCAGTCTTGAAAGTAGTTGATGGTGCTGGTAGCTGAGTTGACCGTCTTAGTCACGAGAGAGTATTTTAATTTATGGCCTAAGCCTCTTAGGTGGGCATTTTGCTTCCTAAGGTTATCACACTCAATAAGTTAACTCAGTTGATGTTTGGGTTTAATCTCTTGCTTTCCCAGTTTTTATCTTACAAGGTTGACTGAGGTGCTGGGTGCACACCTCTGACCTGATCCTGTAGGCTGTCTTTAGGCACAGGCGGATCTCTCAGCTCACTCAGTGCTGGGGTCATGAGGGGTAAGCTTCATGTACAGTTGCCTGACAGAATCAAAAAAAGAAATGGTGACAATCTGGGAAAGAAGTGGGAGTTAACGAGGATCAGCAAGACACAGTGGGTAAAGATGACACTCCAGAAGGTGGAAAACCACCCTGAAAGATCTGAATGCTCTCAAGTGTGTTTTGGGGAAATTAAGCAGACAGTCACTTTCCCAAAGCTCAGAGAAGTGGTGACAGGCCCCTGCGCAGGCAAGTTCTCATAAACGTTCTGAATTCAGGAGGATCTGAGTACTGGAGAAAGAGAAATACAGTGCCTGGACTTAAATGCAGGAAATTAGGTGACCCAGACAGCTACAGACTAGCCTACTATCCTGCTATGCCAAGGGCTGAACGTATTTTTTTAAGGGTGGGGGATAAATGGGAAATGCACATTATACTTCAATCATTAGATTTTTAGACAAGGAAAGTGATAGAACTGTGTTTGTGTCAGGGATTCAGTTCAGAATTCTGATAAATGAAAGGGGGATCAAGGCTGGATTGTTTTGGAAAAGCAAAATGCAGTGTTGGGGACGTGAAATACTCCATCTTACGTTAGTGTCCTACCCTGATGGCATTATTCTGGAACCCTTTGTCAGCACAGTGCAGCAGAGTGAGGTGGATATCCCTGAGGGCTGGGATAGCAGGAGCAGGAACAGGAACAGGAGGAGAAAAAGCGGTCTGCGTGAATTGCCTGTGGGGGTGACACAGCCATGGAAGAAAAAGGATACATTAAGTCATGGATTTTCTGTAAAGAGAGGACTTTTGCACAAAATGAGCGTGAGTCAGACCTGGAGTCCTGTGTGTGGCTCTGACCTCTATACTGAGGCGTGATTTTGAATAAAGCAAGTGCAAATAAAGGCTGGCAGTGCTCTCAGAGAAGTGGGGAGCCTGCTGTGTGGCAGAAGCCAGGGAAAGAGTGTTCAGCCCAGACAAAGAAAAAGCTTGTGAGGGGATCATCATAAAGGCAACAAGCTTGAGAGGGAGGGTTCCTACGATCTCAGAGCTGAAGAGCAGCAATATTAGTTGTATTGCTGCTTTCTTTTTAGCACTGATGCTCTCCAGAAGTGCTCAAACTTTATTAGAGGTGAGGAATCTTACAGGTTATATTTCCTGAAGCATTGAGGTATAAACAGTATAGCTGAGTAGCTGTAGCAAAGCCCTTCCTGTATCCTTTCTTGGTGAGTGTGAGTAGGGGTTGTAGTAGGTCTCAGCCACAAACTGGCTCAACTTCAAGCTGCTCATATCTCTTCTGTGCACACAGTGCTGTGGACAGGAGACAGCCCACAGTGGACTGCATTATATCCAACTCCTGACTCTTCAGCCCTGCTTGAAGACCCATGCCATGTGACTCTTCCTCAGTCAGCTGAAGATGCCATCCATCTTCATGGGTACCTGACATTTGGTTTCCAAGGCTGAGATACAGGATTTGGCTCCAAGTATCATACAAAGGTTCCTCTCATCTCATATGTGTGTGGCCAAACTTCTTGGAGACAGAGAGAGAGATGCAGATAATGCATTTCTCATCAAAGCCTTGAAGCTGGACTAATTGGATTCATAATTATAAGCATTTCCAATGCCAGGAGACTTTTTTTCCTTAGGCTTCAAGAGGTGTTTGAAATCGGTATGTTTTCATGGCCTCTTCAAACTTGGTTTAGATTAATTTGCAAGGAGAAAATTCAAAGGAAGTAAAACTTTGCAGCTGGTATTGGTGATTCCCCTGGGTGGCTTTGGGGAAGAGTTCAGGCCTAAAACAATGTGGATGGGAAGAGGGTGGACTAATGCAGGATTGCCAGGAACAGTGGGTTCAGAGACCAACTTGGAAAACTCGCCTGAGTTGATGTTGCTTTTTGGGTTGGGGCAATGAACCTGGAGCACACTGAATGCTGGAGATGGAGCCATTGGTCCTGGCCTGTATGAGCAAGACTTCATTGCTGTTCTGTGAGCACCTTCCTGTGCAGGTTCAGAGGTTCTTTCTGTCTCTGATGTTCAGTTGTGCCCGATCTCTGTTAGATCTTTTCTCTGTATTTACTTGCAGTGGTGTCCAAAACAGCACTCTGAGGTTTTTGGGATGGGGAGATTTCCTTGTAAGTGGAAAGAACAGTCGAAATTTTGATATGTCTCACTAGGAGGGCTGAAAATGTGACCCTGGATATGTTTTCAAGACAAGGACAAAGGATGAAGTCTGTGCAAGTGCTGGCAGAACAGAGCTCTCTCCAGAGGCAGTTTGTGCCTTGTGGAGTCACTAGCCTCTCACAGCTGTGCAGAAATAGCCCTTTCCCAAGGAGCACAAGGCAGGGCCACCCCTCAGCAAAAGGGCAGCCAGGGCTCTGCAGCCCTCAGTGCACAACAGTGACTGTGTATCAGTGGTGTGGGATTGCCAGTTTAGTCTAGGGACATTGGGAGAAAAACACCAGAGCCCCTGGCTAGTCCAGCAGTTTTCTTTCATGTGCAGCAGGAAAACTTTGCAGTTTCAGCAGGTGTTGCCTCTAAGCATCCTCCAGCCTCTCTAGATTCCTCTGCTTGCCGGATTTTCTGTGTGGGCTTTACCACCTGCCAAGTGTCTTCCTGGCTACCCAGTATTGTGCCTGGCTGTGCCAGTGCCAGTCAGCAGGGATGTGTGGCATGAATAGCAGCTCCATGACAAAGTACCTTGGAGGAGGAATTAGCAGCAGCAGCTAGAGTCACATAACAGCTCGCGCCACGTGGAGAGCCGCAGGTACCATCTGCTCTGCCAAAAGACACATGCTCATGCTTCTTGTCATTCAAAGTGGGAAAGAGGGTGAGATGCAGAGCTTAAAAACATTGGAAAGGAAAAGATGTGAGAGAAAAACATTTGGGAAAGATTACCATATTCATGCCTCTGGCCTCGTTAGCTGCTTTTATGTCTTTAGGTAGTGAGTCCTCTGCAGGTTGGAATTTTCTCTTCTAAGTTTGCCTGGTAGCATAATGAGGCCCCAGTCTCTGTTGGGAATCCTTGATACAGCCACAGCTGGTAAAGTCATATGTCTCTAGCCCAGCCTTGATGTTTTTCTGATGCCTCAGAGGTTTCACTCTCCATCTGGGAGAAATAACAGACTGTGATAAATAGTGACAATATCCTTCTTGAAAACCCTGGTTGCTGCTTCTAAATAGTTCCTTAAAGACTCTGCTGTTTCCACAAGACATGCTAAAAAGTTTACAGGAAGGGAAAAACATATGCCATACTATATTGCACAGTTTTGCATTGACACCTAATATCCTTTAGCCAGATTTATTGAATAGAGTGGTGGTGAACTTCAGAGTTAAAAATCTAACTGAAATTAGTCAGGGATAGGGAAAGTGGCGTGGTTTTGTCTAGTTTGTACACTGATGCAAATGTCTGTGTGGAAGGATTGAAGATGGAAAGAAGGTGATTAGCAGTAGAAAGCATTCTGTAGCTTAGTGGGGTATGATTTTCTGTAGAAGCTTCTGTGCTGGAGGCAGCCCTGGCAGACAGGTAGGTGCTAGTTTGGGAAGGGCTCCTCAGCAGGGAACTCAGTGCCCACAAGAGAAATCATACAGGAGCAGTAGGGTATCAAAGGAGGTTTCCTGAGTCTGGGATGCAAGGGAAGGGACACAGAGAGCAACCTCTGGCTAAGTCTGTCATGTGAGCTGGTATGTCCCGGGTGCATAGCCACATTCAGGCAGGAGAGCACACCAGGTGTGAAGGGGAATGTGCTGAAGAGACTGCATGTCAGGCTGGAGGAGAAGGGGGAGGGCTGTGCCGCACACATTCTTGTCCCCAAGTAGATGGCAGAACCAGCTGGCAAGTGGCAAATGGGGAACAAGCTCTGAAGGCATTGTTACTAAAGGGTTACTCGGTAGAGCCAGCAGGCAAGCTCTGCAGGGAGAGCTGATCACAGGACAGCAATCAGCCCCAGAAAAAAAGACTTTGTGAGGTACTAGCCCACACCGAGCAAGCAACTTGACACCCCAAAGAGACTGTTGGAGGGGAAGGAGCCACACCTTGCTCAGTAGCAGAACCCAATTAAAGAGGCTGGTGTTTTCCTCAGCCCTGTGTAGTGTGGCTTTTGAATGGTGTTTCCTCTGTTTACTTTCAGTGGATCCCTTTGAGACAATGCTGAAATCCCTCTTGAGGTACCAGTCCAGCCTGAATGGGGATACAGGAGAGAGCCACATGAGGAGAAAACTGTATGAGAATGGTGTGACCAAGTCCTTGCAAAGTAACTTTGCTCTCATCCAGAAGGTAACTGCCTTTGTACAGCAGAGAAACCCTGTGTGGCTCACAGGGGAAGATTTAGTGAGAATTATCACTAGGATAAAGGATCTGCATTCAAATTAGTGCTGGAGCTATAAGAATCTGAGATAGCAAACAGCCTCTGCCTTTCATGGTGTGAATATTTGCTTTCTCTTAGCTCCAGTGGGCCGGGGGAAGGGCCGAGCTTGCTTAATTTTTATGCCAAGATACAGATGCAGTTAAAGATACTGGAGTACCTGGATTCTAGATATATTTCCCAGGACAGGATAGAGCAAGGAATCACCTTTTGGGGCCACAAAGAGGTGATGTTGGTTTAGTCCAGCAGCCAGAATATGATCTGTTTTCCTAATCTGGAGCTGTCAGTATTAAAGGGTTTAAGGTTTCTTTTGTGACAGAGGGAACAAGAGAGGAGAGTAGAGTTGCCTTGTTAAGGGAGAGCCTTGAAAGAAGCAGAAGATTGGAGGCTAAAATGTTACTGTTTAACAATGGGAAGAAGCCTGGAAAGAATGCAGCATTATTCCATAGCCATGAAATTGTGGTCTGCCTTAGGAAGTGGTGGGAACGTGTCCAGGGTGTGTTTGGTAAATAGACTGCTGGTGTTACTGCTAACTAATGGTTCATTCCCTCTCAAGCTGTCAGAAGAGCTACTGGCCAAATGGCTGTCTCTCCCTGAGGCACAGCATGTGCCACTCTGCCAGCACATGCTGGGCTTTGCCATGAAGTCTGTCACGCAGACAGCCATGGGCAGCAGCTTTGAAGATGACCGGGAAGTCATCCGGTTCCGCAGGCACCATGATGCAGTAAGTGTCCCAAAGAGCCAGCAAATCTCCTAGTAAATTTTTCCAAACTAAAAACACAGAGCTTGTATCTGTGTACAGTTCAGTACAAGCTATTGCTGAGACTAAAGTACGAGCTTGAGGGCTCTGCCTCACTCGTCCCAAGCTGAAACTGTTAGAAAGAGCCTACTGCTGATCCTGCTGTCAGTGGTGGGATCCTTCTAAAGGATCCATGGGGGTCGGGAACCCAGATCCCATGGCAGTTGGGAGGTCTTTGGTACCTAAGTCAGTTAAACTCTCTTGGGACTGCCAGTGGAACTTCTCCCTTTCCAAGATCTTCTGAAGGCTCTGTGACATTGTGGAGAAAGGAAAATCTGAGGAGATTGCACCTGTATCCACATGTGGGGATGTTAAATATGCTGCTGATAGGGTGGGGAAGAAACAGTTCCATCCCCCATTTAGGATTCCCGTAGCTTTTCCCCTACGATTGTAATTACAGTTGTTTAATTTCAGCTTCAGTCCAGCTATGATAGATATGGTGTCTGAAATGGGATATGGTGTCCTAAAGAGAAGATCAGTTCCATATTTACAGGAAGTCTTAATCTTATTTAGTGTTTTCATTTTCCTGAGGGGAAGAATAGAATAGTCCCAGTAGTCTCAGCCTATGGTGAGTGATGGTGCTGTTCTTTCTGTCCTTCCAGATCTGGTCAGAGATTGGAAAAGGTTTCTTGGATGGGTCTCTTGACAAAAACATGACTAGGAAGAAGCACTACGAAGATGGTAGGTTTCTCCCCAAAATTAGTTTTCCTGCCACTCTGATTGATCCTTAGGAGTTAGCTAGCATGGGAAAGCACTTCATTTGCCCAGTTGTCTTGGCTTTTCTTCAGAGTTGCTTGTCATGCCATAAGCTACCAGATACATTGTACTTACTCTCACATTAGATCATTGTTTGGGAGCTGAGTGGCAAGCTGCCTTTGTGTGAGAAGTTGTAGGATTGGAACTCTAGTTCCAGGTCTGGGTCTAGGGTCTGTCCAGTCTGGAGAGTGATAGAGGGGAAGAACCAGCGTGTGCTTCCTCCCTTCCTGTTCTGTTCCCTAGTGTCCACTTCGGACCTCTTGGAGGCAAGCAGCTGTGCTGGGTGGAGACAGATGGAGCCCCTGGATTTGGGCTGCATGGGCATTCAGATGATGCCATCTGGGGCCTGTACTGCCAGTCAGTCACTCACAGGCTGGGAGACACAAGTACAGGGGTGCTGCTTTGTTGGATACACCATCAGATAGCCCCTGATGTACTCTTAAAAGATAACATGATTTTCAGGTCTGTTATAGCAGTACTTTCATTTCTCATATATTTTATAGTAAGTTATTTTAATTTTAGGTTGTCTTATCCTTTTTGTTCTTAATAGTTGAACCATTTCAGTATTGATTGATAAGACAGTAAACTGAAGTAGATTGTATCTGGAACTAAAGTTTTGCTTGTAAATCCTCCAAAACCAGTCTTTCCTTCTTTATACTTCTGGTTCTGTGGGTTTCAGAACCCTAGGGCAACTTCTGCCACATTGAGTTGGGTTCCTCCCATGGTCACTCTCCTCCTGAGCTGTCGTGATGATGCATGAGATCACAATTTCACAAACTCCAGATAGTGAGCCTTGGTGTTTAAGTGTTGCTGCCCTTCCTACGTAGAGAGGAGGAAGGAAGGTAATTCTATGACAAAGGAATGGAACTGTGCCTTGATAAATGGAGTTTCAGACCCAAATTCCACTCCATGTTTCTTGGACAGTCCTCAGTAGGTAATTTAAACCAGACAGGCAATGGCATCTAGATCCCTAACTCCCCCTGGTTCCCACAGCAGTCACCAGGAGTTAGACACTCACATATCTTCAGATATGGGGACTCTGTGCCAAAACCCTCCTACGTTTCCCCCCACATTCCTCTCTCTGTCTCTGCAGAC
The DNA here is from genome assembly GCA_013401135.1 of Cettia cetti. NCBI lineage: Eukaryota > Metazoa > Chordata > Aves > Passeriformes > Sylviidae > Cettia > Cettia cetti. The sequence continues at coordinate 94,631 of VZUI01034480.1, forward strand.
TCTTTAGCATAGAGCCATCCTTTTGCATCGTGCCTGTAGAACCCCTGGCCAAAGGGGCTCCACCAGTCCTGGTGCTGTGGTGGTTGTAACTCTGCAGGTGATGCAACCAGAGCTATGTGGCTCATGCATGTTTTCATGGGAGGTGATGAAATACATTCTCTGATAGTTCAACAGCGTTATTTGTCTTCCCCTTATGTGATTTCAGCTCACAGAGTATACACCTTGGTTATACCTGTAAGGATGGCTTTTTATAGGCAACCTGTTTTGTGTGGTTCCTGCATTTTCAGCTAAATTTGGGATACTGCCTTCTAAATTGACAGTAACATGTAACAGAGGCTGCGTCTGTAAGTGAGCCCAGCAGGGACAGCTGGTCTGAAAATCTGCTTGGGGAGATGAATTTGCTTCTCTGCAGCACCAGGATGACCAGGTTTTAAAATAAACATTCTTTTTTCTTCCAAAGCTCTGGTGCAGATGGAATCCATCTTAAGGAAGGTTATAAAGGAGCGCCGAGGCAGATCATTCAACAGGCATGTCTTTATAGACACCTTGCTGCAGGGGAGCCTGAGTGACCAGCAGGTCTGTGCAGCTGTTACCTCCTTACACAGTAATGGAGTTTTCCAGATGGGCAGTTCATTACATTGTAGCCTTTGATTAATACAAAGTTTTGCATCTTAGCTTAGATTCTTTACCAAAGCTGGTCTTCTAGTTTGTTTTTTCCACTCCTGCAGTGTTTGATTGCATTAGACTTTGATAGTGTCCTTGGTACTGCTTCATAGCTATTTTTATAAACCAGAAGTATGTTAATATTAAGCATGTCTCATATAATTCCAGTGGAAGTTCTACAAGGAACTCAGTTTATGTCTTCTAGATGTATTTCCTGCTCTCTGCACTAAAGGGATTTCGTGTGCTTGAGTGGAGAGAGTGCCACTTCTTTTTTCTCTTTACAGTCTTATGAACTTCATTCCCTCAAGTAGATTTTCTTTCCTAGATTCTGGAGGATACAATGATTTTCTCTTTGGCAGGATGTGTAATCACCGCTAACTGTAAGTACAGTAACTGTAGGTAACTTCCCATTCCTATATTCCTGTGTGTGATGACATGAGACTTGCCCTAAGCTAATAAAAAGCTGTATTAATCATTCTTTCTCCTGAACTACAGACACATAAAAGAAGCTAATTTTTACAGCACACTGTTGACGTAGCCTCAGTCAGTGAGCTGAACCTAAGCTGTGTTTGACAACCTTTCCAGTCTTATGGTGAACCTTAGAATTTCTCCCTATTGATTTTTGCTTGCATTTTAACCCCGGAAAATTGATGCTAAATCTGATGAAAAGAACACCAAAAATAAGCCACAAAGATCATGTTGTAAAATAGGCTCAGGCACATAGGAAGAAAGTTAGAGTGCTAGCATCTGTCTGGGTGCTTTGAATTTCTGGAGGATAGGTGTGTTCCATGTATGGAGGACTTTCAAAGAAGCTACTCTGGGATTTATGCAAAGATTATGAAAAAACCCCAAACAAATAAAAATACGAACTGAAGCTGTGTAAAATAGCTTATGATAAAGGGATGATTATCTGGCCTTGTACCTTAGCCAGTGGGGCTGGGACTCCAAAGAAAACCTCCAAGATGTATCTAGATATTAAAGAATGTGGGAAGTAAATCAGAAAACTATGGTAATACTCTCTCCAGAGAATATCCTCTCCAGGTACTCCAGGAGGACTGTTTTTAAGGGGCTTGAATCCACATGGATTCATGGAATCACAGAATACTCTGTGTTGGAAAGGACCCACAAGGATCATCCAGTCCAAGATTCCAGATAGTTCTCGTGAACAGACATTTTTGAGAGCTAGAAACGGGTCCTTGTAGCTTTAGGGAAACTGCATCCTACACACTTATTTCTTATGCAAGGTTTTTTTCTCACTCTGCTATTGAAGATAATCTCAAGTACCTCAAAAAATAGATGTGGGGCTACAAGTGCTTGCCAACATCTGCAGAGAGCTCCCTTCAGGAGCCCCAGGCATTGGATTTCTGGAGCACTTGCCTGAGATGTGCTAGGGAAAACCCCAGATAATGGAATTTTCTAAAGCTTTGAACAAACCAGCCTTTCATTTGCATGGTTGGTGTTAACAGCCATGATTCCCCAGGGTTTGTTGGGCTGTGTGGTCCCTTACCCGCAGCTGTGGGGCTGCATGCTTTAGTGTCCTGCACAACTCCCTGAGCTCCTCAGAAGGAGAATTGTAGCTTGCATGGCCTCTTGTTCCAAAGGAGTTCAACCTCTGTTCCTACTGAATACAGAATCAGCACAGCCTGCTGTAAACAGAGGTCACCTTTTTTTTAGGCAAAAAATAATGTTGAAAATACAGGAAGTAAGAAAACTGAATGCCATTTGTAAAGGATTGCATTTTCTGGGTCCAGTCTTGTCTTGATTCCTTCCCCAGTGTGTACCTGGGCAGTCTATTTCCTGACAACCTCAGAAGACGTTCAGCAGAATCTCTACAAGGAGATGGACCGTGTTCTGGGGAAGGGACCAATTACACATGAGAAAATGGAGCAGCTCAGGTGGGTCCTACAGAAGGAAGGCAGAGGGGGGCTGTGTCATGTGGCGGGGACAGGTGTTTCATGTGGAGTCTGATGCCTGCCCTGCACTAGGCCAGGAGAAGGCATCCAAAAGCTACTTGCTCCCTTTTCTCTTTCTGGAAGACCAAACCACAGGATGACTTGCAACACAGAGAGAAATCTGCTGGCACTCCAGACACAAGGGACCAAGGTCCTCACTTTAGGGTGTCTGTAGGAAACCCTTTAGGTTCATCAGCAGAGGAAAAGCACAGAATCAGTGCCCTGGCTGCCAGGCCAACATTTTTGCTCACTGTCTTCTTTGGTTTCTGTCCTAGTTTTCCAGAAGTAGTAGAAGTAATCAGTCATTTTCATGGTTGGATATAGAGATATTTAGAGTGAAAGCACAGACCAATCTTCTTTCAAAGGGCCACAATTAATGATGACTGGTCAACAGTGTGCATTTATATGCTCTGCATTTGTTATGTTGCTGCAACCAGGTGCATTTTGTATTTGGACTAGTGTTAGGGTTTCAGTAAGGGAATATTGAGTGTGTGGTTTTCTTGCTGCTTCTTGTATGAGTGAGAAGTACAGGAAAAGGGCTGGTGTGTTTATGCATTTTAGCAGATTTAGTTTGGCTTAAAATCTGAAAGAAGAGGAATTCCAATAACCTGTAAAAGCTGTTAATGAGATTTAATGCTTCTTGCAAAGGTATTTGGGACTCCTTGCCAGAAAAAAAAAAAAAAAAAAAAGAAGTGCCTCTAAATACAGCAGTTGACACAAGGATGTGGACAAGCCTCTCTCTGAGAATTACACTAACTAAAGGTTACTGGTTGCAGGTACTGTCGGCAAGTCCTGTGTGAGACAGTGCGGACAGCAAAGCTCACTCCCATTGCTGCACAGCTGCAGGAGCTGGAGGGCAGAGTCCACCTACATACTGTCCCCAAAGAGGTAGGGCAGTGCTGGGAGCACTAGGCCACTCTTCTTTCCTGTAGGGGAATTTCCTGTTTCCTCTTCTTCCAGACCAGGGGTGAGGCAGGAAGACCATTTCTTCTGACAAGGCTGAACCTGAGCAGGTGCTCTGTCATCTGAAAGTACAGTTTAGCCCAAAGTTTGCCTGAAGTTCTTCTGTGGGAGAGGCTCTGCAAATTCATGTTCTTTTGCTGAACAGATTTGCTTCTGCTTCTGGCTCCACCAGGGATGAGTAAGCTTTTGAAGGGGCCTATGGGCTCAGTTATGCTTAAAAGAGCATTGTTTCAGGCTTCATTATATCACCTTCCCTTCCAGAGTGTAAAGTAGTCCATACATACACCTCAGCAAGCTTAGAGAAATGGGGTCACACCCTCTATAACCACCAACAATTGCAGCGTGGTTCTTAGAAGTTAAAATCCTAACATCTGGGCATGGATTATGAAAATCTGTAGATGAATACTGCATAATTGTCTTTTTAATCCACCTAAATATGAGTAGTCTCAGAATAATCATCATCCAGCAGAGCTGTCGAGATGTGCCTTTAACTGTGCATTTCTTTCTGCATTGACATTTTGTAATTCTCTTTGCAGACACTTGTTCTTTATGCTCTTGGTGTGATGTTGCAGGATAGTTCATCTTGGCCATCACCGTACAAGTATGTAGAATTGACTTTAATTGCAACTAATTCCTTTGCGTTGTTAAATTAGATCTTACAGCACAGCCTTTTGTGCTGCAGTGCCTGCCTTAAGCAGATTCTGGAGATGAAAGGGAGTCTGTAAGAAAATCAGTTTATGAGGGTCTGGGTTTGTTTGTCTCCATGGGCGTGGTTTTGGGACATGTATGTGTGTGGGTTTAGTAAAAACTTATTTGTGCATATACACAGAGCTTCCCTGGCTAATGCTGGTAATTTCTGTTAAAGGTTGTCTGTGAAACACTGACCTGAATGGCTTTGGAATCACTGCTTATCATCATGAAACAGTGGTGCAGGGGAGGAAATGTCAGTCTGAAGTTGTGGGTTTTTAGGGTGAAGGGAAATGCTACCTCAATATTTCGGTCTTTCTGAAAACTCAAGTGGATCTAGGCCAGTGTTTTGGAGGTTAAAGAAAAAAATGACTGTGGCCGCCAGGTGGCAAATATTAACCTGTATCTGATTTAGCTTCACTTGGGCTGCAAAAAATGTGGGTCAGTTATTCTAGACAGAGAGAACAGACAGCTGAGATTTAGGAGAAAGAACAGAGCCCTTAGAATAGTTCTTTTCCTCTCCTGCAACTACACTTTTTAGAAAGGGGTCAGGCATTGATGCACCAGTGTATGAGCACCTTGGCAGGGATTGCCTCCCAGGGTTGGTCTCAACTGTGTTTAGGTTTGCTGAGGCCCCATGGGACTGACGGTGAGGACTGCTATGAACATCATGTGCTTGTTTCAGAAGGCTGGGGTTGAGGTTTAGCTTGAGGTAGATTTCCATGACAGAAGTAGGAGACCTTGTGATCCTTTCACCCACCTGCTATACAAAAACACTGTTTGCCCTCCCTCCTTTTTTGCTAGGCAGCTGCATTTTCTCTCCTATTACAAAGTCTGTAATTTTCACTTTAGTTCAGAGGAAATGTAAGTTGGATGCTGCTTTTCCTAAGGATCAGTACCCATATGCCCCTTTACCTTGGTAGAAGCAGACCTTGGATGTTTAAGCAGGGAAATGAAGGTTGAAGTATTTAGCAGAAAGGTTTAAAACAACCATCTTCTGTCCATTAAATGTTGTGTTTGGAGGGGGGTTAATAATGAAATTCATTGTTGTTTTATTAGTGTCCCTGGTTTTAACTCATGCCAGCCCTGGATAATAGTTTTTTCACAGCCTCTACCATCCTAAAGCTGGAAACCACTTTTCTCACTTGAATGAGTCACTGGCTTCCCTCCCCCAGCACATACACATAAACACACCAGCTGCTCAAAGAGAAGGGTGAGGGGCAAGGAGAAAAGGGAAGTATTTTTGGAAGTGAAAAAGGAAGGGACTCAGAGAGGCAGAGAGAGAGGGGGAGAGAGAGACAAATGAGATTGCGTGTGCCCTGGAGAGGAATAGAGGGCAGGTAGCAGCAGCAGCTCAGCTGTGTACTGCACATTAGTTCCAGCCCTGCCTCACACTACCTCAGTTTGTCAGCATTTTGACTGAGAGGGGACACAGCTGACCAGCTGGGAACATTGATGGAATGGTTGCACAATTGCCTTCATACATTTGTGTGGAATGACCCAGAGAGAATAAATTAGTGAGATTCTCTGTTTCATTTCCAGTTTTTTGCTGTGTGTATGTGTGCATGTTTTTGGGAAAGGATGCTTTGCCTGCTCAGAAAACCTTAATGTGTTTCATCTTTTACAGGTTTGACCCAGACAGATTCAATGAAGAATTAGCCATGAAAAACCTCTCCTTGTTGGGTTTCTCAGGAAGCCAGGAGTGCCCAGAGTTGAGGTGAGCATAGGGAAGGAGGTCTTAGTGAGCTTGTGTGGCAGACAGGAAAGAAGGTGCTTCCAGCATCTTGGTGTTATTGCTGGAACAACCTGTTCAAGCTGGCTGTTGTCCTTTGGCAAATTTACATCATAGCAAGGTTTTTATATTTTTTTTTCTCCTGATTCTTCCCTCAGGTTTGCCTATATGGTGGCCACAGTTCTGCTGAGTGTCCTGGTAAGGAAACTGTATCTCCACCCAGTGAAAGGACAAGTCATGGAGGCAAAATATGAACTGGTAACCTCACCAAAGGAGGAAGCCTGGATAACAGTGTCTAAGAGAAGCTAAGAGGAGCAAAACAAGGTGTTTAAAGTGCCAGCAGTGACGTTCTGAGCGAGGGTCTTAACGAGAATCATACTGGCACCATGTTTACTCAGCCAAGGAATTTTATATCCAGATTTTTTTACCTTCCATATTCTTAACCTCATGCCTATCTTGGGTACTTTCTCTAATTCAACTAGTGGTCATATTAAAGTAGATTTAATCTATATGTCTTTTTTATATTTGCATTTGGATCTCTGGCCAAACCTCTGCAAAGGAAGCAACAAAACCTTGCAGTGGTGTATGTACGAACTACTGGGTGTCAGCTAGTCAGAGACAGAGCTCTGGTTAACCCAGCCTCTTTCCAACTGCAGCCAGAGCTGGGTAAGAGTGCCCCTCTTATCCAGTGGAATGTTTCTTCGTGAATCCTAGCTAAATAAGACCTTGGAGACACAAGGACAAAGCCTTTCTCTATATATAGATATTTTTATTCAAAGTGTCTTTCCCTCCCTTGAGCTATATCTGTCAGGAAGAGCAGATATATCCTGTGAGAAGTATGTGTGAGTGTGAGAAAGAGAGAAATAAAGTGGGGTGGGAATAGCACCACTAGTTCTCATGCTGTGTAATCTTGCCATGCTGTGGGGTTGCAAGAAAAAGGGTGACTGAGAAATGCTAGTAAACCAAGAGGAATAAAATCGGTTTGGCCCCTGAGAAAACAGAAGTATCAGTATTAATATAATGAAATGAAATTAAATAAAACCGCAGAACAAAGCCCCAAGAAAGGGAGTCTCTGTCCTGACAATTCTGAGGGCAGTGTCTAATCTAATCAACATCAGAAATTGACAGATGCTTGCAATTTATTCAGCACTGGGTCAGCATGAGACTGGTCATGCAAGTACTGGAGAGTGCTGATTTCATAGGGCTCTAGATTAATGTTGTACTTAATAACTTAAAAGCCTTTCAAAGAATCCTTTTCCTTCTCCAAAATGTGTGCTTGCCAAAGGAGCATCGAATGCTGCACATTCACATGCTTTTTCCTGCTTCTTCCTTTATCTTTTGCCAATCATAGGACAGCTTTATTCAGAGCTCCACTGAATGGTTTGTAATGCAGGAACCTCCTACCCCATCATCACATGGAGTACTTACCATCTGACTTACTGTTCACATTGTGGTTCTTCCCTTTTTCCTCTTATATTTTTCTCTTTATCTGATCCTATGTCTTTTCTCCATACACCTGACTTCTCTGTTAGCTCCAGTTCCCAGCCCCCTTCCCACCCAGCAGCTGTGTGGTGGAAGGTGAGGGGTTTCCCAGCCTGCAGCTGTTTCTGCTTAAGCTGTGCACAGCTGCCTCTGCAGCACAGAGCAGGCCAAGAGCCTGTGCCTCCCATTGCAGCTGCTTTTTACTGCTTGTGCAGACAGAGCACGTCTAACTGGTGACTGCAGTTCTTATTTCTACACATGTTGATATTTTCACCGCTATCTTCCAGGTCAGGAAATCTGCTGCTCTTTTAAAAATGCTTTTGCTCTTGTCTGAGGTGTGCCAGCCTGAATGCAATCCTGTCAGCTCTTATGGGGTTAACGGGTCATGCCATCCTCTATGGGCACCAGACAAACAAAATTCTGCTCTTGAGTTTACATGTCAGCTCTGCTTTTGGTGGAACTGTAGAGATTCAGATGCCCCCCAGTGTAGCTTCTGTTGGGATACAGTGATACAGAGATGTTAGGCAGAAAAAGGAGAGTTGAGCAGTTCAGCTTCCTGTCTCTCTTACATTGATTTTTATAATGAACTGCAAGAAAGCTCTTGCTGATCTGACCTCCACTTCACTAAAAGGTTGGTCATGTCCCCAGATGGCAATTCATGTTAGGTTTTGCTTCACTGCTTATGCAAAAAGGCCTATTTTTCCTGAAGGTTGCAGATGTTTCCTAAACCTTCTGGACAAAGCAGCATGGTAAAGAATTTCTTTTTAAAACATCCCTGGACTTGCAGAGGAGGCAAAATGAAGGCTAATTTATTGCCTTCTTTGGAAAATATGGTAGGATAGCACTGTCCCTGCTAGGAACTGAGCAAGGAATATAATTGGGTGATGAAGATCTGCCTTAGGAGTGAAGTTTTCAAACACTAGAAGAGCTTCCCAAATGTAATTGTCCAGATTTCTGTTAGAGCATTTCTCTGGCTTGCTGGAGCTGATGGAACTGCCTTGCAACAGCCCCTTCTCCAGTTACAGGAGTCAAAAATGGGAGTGATTCTATATAATTTGTTATGAATTTTCCATTAGCCTGCACCTGTAGGCTGTGCTCAGTCAGTGATCAAGCCTGCTACAGGAGTCCATGATAAATACAGGAGAACAGTGTGGCTCAGTGTGCTGGAGAAAGCCAATGATCAGTTTGTGTTTGCTCAAAACTGCTGTCAAAAAACCACCCTGACTCATCAGTTAAGGAAATGTGTTGAGCATGGAGGGAAAGGAGGGGGGTAAGGCACTCTCAGGCATTTGTAATGTACTGCTGGGAGTGACACTGAGGTCACAGCCACATTGCTTGCTGAAGTCTGTAGGTTTCCATTCCTTGTTCTGTGTGTCAGTCACTTCAGACAGCCCAGCTATGGCGATTTAGTGCAACACTCATCAGCTGAGCTGTGGATCCTTGTGCAGCAAACTCCTTTTTTTTTGTATGGGAATGTTCATGGAATGGAGCTTTCTTGGGAAGTTTTAATCTATTTTGATTTGAAGATTGAACTAGCAGTTTTCTCCCATTTCTCCCTTCACCCCTTGTCTGGCATGCACTGTCACTGGTTCTTGTTTGGCCTGGTTTCCTAAGGAACACTTGTGTTAAAGGTGTACACTCTTCCCACTTACTTTTGTCCATTTTTTCCCTTTCTCTTACAAGAACTAACTTCTGAGCCCTTGGGCCAAATCAGCTGCATTTGAATTCTCGACACTATTGTGTCCCTGCAAATTCTGTGAGGAGAAAGGAAGATGACAGAGAGGGAGTCTGTGCTAGCGTGGCACAGGGTCGCAGTCCCAGCCCCGGCACCGTTGATGCCAGCCCCGGGAGAGGCCTGAGCCAGCACCTGCACTGCTGGAGGTTGCCAGTGCACTCAGTAGAGCACAGGGCTTTGTCAGTGCTGCTCACACCCACACACTAAGGACAGTTATAAAGTCCAGAGATGCCTTCTGCCTGTTATATGGGGATATGGGCAAGCATTGCAACCTGTGGAAAAAACATGTCCTAGTCTAGGAAGAAAGCCAAGAGAGGGAGGTTGCTTCTATAATAGAGGGTATTGTTGCTTTTTATGCTTCATGTTCCTGCTCTACACCAGCAAGCTGCTTTACAGATTTGATGGGATGGTTTTGAAAAGCACACAGAAAAGCTGTCATTTCATTCCTTAGACTCTTACCGTAGGACAGGTTTCTACAGAGAGATGCAAACTCACGAAAGGTAAGAGGCCAAGTGTGTATCTCTGTGCCCGTGCAAGCTGCTGCCCTCAGAAGCAGGCAGTACAGGTGGTGGGAGCAGCCAGGCCATTGCTAAGGCTCTTTATGGCTGGCAAAACCTTTTACTTTTGCCCCTTGTCCTGGTGGCAGCTGGCGAGGCAGTTGTTAGCAACTTTGAGCAGAGCAGACAGTTTACTGATCTAGCCTCCCATTACCTCCAAAATATCCATGAATGCTGTTATCTCTACATTTTAATTAACATGAGCTACATATAGAAGCACCATTGCAAATTAATATCCTATTAATAATAGTAACATCCTTCTGTTCCCAGCAGTTTAAGGACTTGCTGGCAGTGGTTGTGGCGTGCACCACAGACTTTAGGGCTGCATTGTTACATGGAAAGGATGGTCTTGGCAATTTCTGTCCTACTTGCTGCAAAAGTAAATGTTGATTATTGGGCAGGGTTCTTTGCTTCCCAGTTTTTTGCAGGTTTTGGATGTTTGCTGATTTGAAGTCCCTTGGGCAGCTGTTGTACCAGCTTCCTCACTAGCTGTGCAGTGACATGAACTTGGGGCTGTCAGCAGTCTAAACTGGGAAAACACTCTCACCTGCATAGTCCATTATTGACTTCCTTTTTGTCCTCAGATCCTCTTGTGCTTTTAGGGCAAAAGGAATGGGGTACAGCAGTACCTTCAGGAAAGCATAAAGGAAAATCTTCATCATTTATAGGTTATGCTACCAGGAGGTGAAACTGTTTTAATGACCATGACAGCTCCTGTTACTTCTTTCCACCAAAGCAAGAACTGCTGGAAAATATTCCAGGTACTTCTCTGGAACCTGAGAGAACCCATCTTGACACTTCTTTGTAGTCAGCTCAGGAGTGAGTTTTAGCAATGACTTTTCAACTAAACAAAAGGCCTGTTTGACGTCTCTTAGAATTCAATGCCAGGGTTTTGGTGGTAGCAGACAGAGAAGAGGAACTACCACATGCAGGAAAAAAAAAGACGAAGAAAATGTTCTTCACATATGGAGGGTGGGGAAGGAGACACGGTAAAGGTTTCCATGGCAACATTCCTTGAAGAGAAGTATTTTTAAATCTGTGAATTTTAGCATCAAAAACACAGTTGTGTTTCCCACAAAAAGATTTGGGGGAGGGCTGGAGTGGAAAGAATTTTTCCCCCTACTTTTCAGGTCATTCCATTTTCTTTTACAGAGGAGCCTGCTCCCAAGATAAATGAAGTATGTGTGATTTCTATGATCTTAATGCTCCTGTAAAGAAAGTCTTGCTTCCAGGAGGCAGGAAGCATCAGTCATCGTTCTATATCTGCTCCAACATCTTTGGCGCAAGCACTTGATCATCTCTTTAATGGGAAAAGTAGTTTCAAATAAATCAATGCTAGACCAGCTAAAAGTCACAAGGACAAATCTTGCAGGATTTTACATTAAAACTAGTGTAACTTGGCACAAAATCTTAATTTTAATTGATGTACAGTTAAGTGATAGTAGTAGTGATGAGGTAGCTGAGGCCTTTTGCCTTGGCCAAAGAGGAGAAGATGCAGAACTGAAAGGGCAGAGAAACCAGCGAAAAGATGTCCCTGGTGAGTGTCCTGGTTACTCTGATGACAGTGAAACATCCCTGTAGGTGGATAAGTGATGCCTCAGCAACACTTATGCAGGAAATGCGTGCTCTTGCTCTGGGTTAGCAGTGCTGGGGCCACCTCTGAACCTTTCTGAAGCTTCTCTGCTCCAGTCTCTGCAGTGCAAAGCAACTCACGGGCACTGGCACGCTCTGCTCCCACCTCCCTGCTGGCATCCAGGCAGGTCAGCTCTGTCACGAGCCTGGCACATCCAATGCTGTGCCTGCTTGGCTGCCAACTTTGAAGTCTCACCAAAAAAGGCTTTTTTTTTTTTTTTTTTTTTTAACAGTTGCTTCCAATTCTGTGGTGACTCAGACACTGCAGCAAGGATAAAGTGATCATCTTCCCCTTCAGAGCTTTACAGCAGAAGGCCCTGAGTATTCTCTCTAAAAGAGAGCTTAGTGAGCCCAGCCATCAACTGGATTCAGTTCTTTAATTTAACTGATGGAAAAAGATAGTCTAGCAGTGCTGTGTACCTGCTAGCTCAGGGCCTGTGTTTCAGCAATAGACTAAATGATTCCTAAAGTACTTTGTATTCAGAAACCCTGGGGAGGGAATGAATAGTCATACAGAAAACAGAAGGGACAATTCACCCATTAAGGCTTTTTTCCTGACCAAACTTCCCTCGGCCATGAATCCAGGAAAAGAACAAAATGCAATATTAAGGGAAATATTATTGTAATAATAAGAGAAAAAAGGTCATATTTGGCCATTTATCTTTAGGGGGGAGGGAGAGGATGCAAATAAGGGTGTCTAAAAAAGCAAAATTCGGACTGTCAAAAGTGTGGAAATTGGCACTTGGCAGCATTGTTTCATATTGGCCAAGACCTGGTACAGAATGTGCAAGGCTCAGATCTAAGAGACTGAGATGACTTGTCAACTTCCCTACATCTTCACTGATAAAACCTACCAGCAGCAGGTACTTTGGGAGGAGAGGAGTGAGCCTTGTGAGTCAACAGGAGCTTACAGGGATGCCTGCAAGAATGCACCATTTCACATCATGGGAAACCAGTGGTTGCAGCTGCCCCACATTCATTGATAAGCAAGGTATTTGGGAGCAGAGAGAGCACCTTGTTCTTCTGCTGTGCAGAATTCATACTGAATTTGGCAGACCCTGCACCTGGATTTGATGTACTGTTCTAAAAGGAAGGAGCAGATTGATTGCTTGTTAACAGAATGTTCTAAATTAACCTCAGCCTTGGGCCTGGTCCTGCAATCCTTTGCATGACTTATTGCATGCAATTGCTGTACAATTGCACTGAATACCATTGACTATCCAACATATTGGTCTGGCACAGATGCACTGAAATTCTAGTTGTGGCTTTCAGTTGTTGGAACCCACATTTTTGGATCTGCTTAGATATTTGGATTTTGAATACTCCCAAACAGTCAAGCACCTACTTGACTATTTAAACACCTAGATGTCTTTGTAAGTCTAGTATTGCCATAATTCAAAGAAAAAGTAAAAAAGTTGCCTGGCCTCTGGTTTCATATCCCAGCAGTGATAAGTAGGTAAAGCCTGTTGCTGTATATACACCTTAGTTCACAGCAAATGTCTTTTTTGCTTGAGGAAGGAAGTTTGGTTTTTACATAGTAAAGATGAAAATACTGCAAACATGCATCATGCATTAGCCTTTATATATTTTATAGCTGTACTGTTCCAGTGTGGCAAACTGAGCTGAGCAATCACATTTTCTCAGTTACCTTCAAGAACTGGCAATCCTTACCACCTCTGTTTCTTTCTCCCACTTCTGCTGCACTGGTCTTGAAATCGTCACCAGAGCTAAAAATCCTCATTCTGTAAATTAAACTGTGATTTCAAAAAATTTTACAGTACAGTCTCCTCATAAAACTCCACAAGTCTTTTGCTGATGTGACTCACTCAATTACTCATGTGGGCAGACGTTCAGATAATAAAAGTGGTTAATGGAAAGCTGTGAGAAATACTGCTGGTTCCTGAGGAGGCAGCCAGGGGGAATGTACTGTGGGTATTTTATCCTAAAAGCTGCTGAATTCACTGAGTGCCTGGCCATTTTTTTAAGATAAGGATTTCTCCATTCTGCTTTTCCCCTTGTATAAAAACAGCTTGAAATATCAGATTGGCAACAGAAGCAAAAGCACACCAGCTGTATGTGTTTGCTCTTCTGTTCCTCTTCCTGCATATTAGAGATGATAGCCTGTCTGTGCCCTGACATACACCTAGAAAACAGGTTTCAATGACATTTCATTGAGTGCACATTAGAGGAATATGGCACCTTTTGAAGTTGGTGAGGCAGAAAGATGCACAAAAGTAGTAAGGTATCACTGGGATGTGGAACTCCACTATCTAATGAAATTATACATGTCTGATGGCTTCAAAGAGACTTAGAATTAGGCCAAACTGGAACTAGTGTAAGTGGATGAACTGATTAGACCTAAGGGCTAGCTGGCCTTTGCAGAAATTAGCTCTTGGTTGTGTGGCTCTGAAGCTGCTAGATTTTTGGGGGATATGCTACTGCAGTTCCTGTGTGAGCCCATTGCAACAACAGTGCTGGATATAGGAAGAGGACTTGAAGATATGCTCATTTTTGATACAAGATGAGCTGGGAGGGAGACTATGGTTTGACTTGTAAAATAGAGCTTCTGGCACAGAGAAGCAGGGCATGGATGTTGAGGCTCTGGACCAGAGAAAGTAAGCTGTCAGATTATATTTAGTGACTACATGCTGCAAGAAGGCACAGAGAGGGAAGGAGGGGAAGGATTGCATAGCTGAGCCCCATGGGTAGTGAGCACACAGAGCAGGGATAAGGCTGTTAAGGGAGGATGAACTGGTGTTCCTGATTCAAGTAAATCTCTATGTGAGGCCAGGTATCTGCACAGACTTGTATGATTACTTTGATGACCAGAGCTCAGCTTTATTTGTCAATAACACCCCAGACATCCATTAGGTGAAGAGTGACCAAGCTGTGGCCTTCCAGCCATTCCCCTCTGCCCTCACCCTAGGGATGTCTCCTGCAGCAATCCCATTCCTAGCTGGGGGAGCAGTAGTCTGAGGGGGGCTCTTGAAACCAATGTCCTAAGCTGCTGTACAGCCCAGTTGCACACCCAGCTCAGTCCTAACCCACTAGAATCTTGTTAACTAAGGCTGGCATCTGCAAAATAGGTTAGGTTAACCTCCTCCATTTGAATTCAGGGGTGTTAATCCTCCATTGTGTTTTCTGGAAAGCCCAATGCTAAATAGATGAAGATGGGGAAAAAAACCCAACAACTTATACCTGTATGAGACAGATCAAACCTTGCATGCTGACACATGGCAGTTGTCATTTGGATTCTGTCAAATCTACTCCAGGGTGCAGATTGTAACTTAGACTTAGTTTACAGCAGGATGGGTACAGCTTAGGCTCTTAACTCTTTCCTGCTAAAAGTTCACTTGTATGATTCAGAGATGCTTTTGCTTTGAAATAAATAAGGCCTTCAAGAGGAGACGTGTGGGGAGGCCTGGCTGCCTTCTGTGCATAAATATTTCTGTCAAGCTGGATTCAGACTCAGGTGGGTGAAACGACTGCACCCATGGGGAGCCATCAGCCTCCACCTCCTGTTAGGCAGTACTGCATCACTGAGATTTGTGTTGCTGCCATGCTGTCAGAATTAGCTGTGGGTGAGAGAAAGGGCTGAAATGCTCCTGTATGTTCGCCAAGCAGGAGGACAGAGCAGCTGGGGGAAGGAGGGAGATGCAGACTGTAGTAGTGCAGAGAAGCTGTGCAGGGAGAAGCTGCCTTCACAGCCTTGAGAAAGGGGATTAGTTGCCCAGATGTGCGATAGAAGGTGGAAAGATGACTTCAAAGATGTGATTAATTATGCTTCCTATGCAGGGGAGTTATGCTAGTTACAGAAACAACACACATTGGGTTTGGTGGCTCCTAAGAAGATGCAAGGTCATAAAATATTTTGAAGGTGGTTTGTGTGGTAAAAGCAGGATTACAAACAGAACAGGACTGGAAAAGCTCCAGGGGGTGAGTTCCTGACATTATGCAGGTACCTAAAAATCTGAACTTTAATTTCAGGAAGAAATAAACACCTCAAAGAATGGTTCTGAATGTTGCAGCTGCTGCAGATCAAACCTGAAAATGTGAAAAAAGCATCAGTAGGTCAGTAATAGTGAGCCATAATCAATAGTACAGAGAGGATGAATTTCTGTATGTGCTGTACTGGAGCATTAATAGCTTCAGTGGCTCAGTGGCCATATCAGACCTAACCTGGGGGATGCCACAGGGTCAGGACAGAGTGGAAAAGGACTGGCAGTTGGTCTGGGTTAGCATCTTAGAGAAGGAATACCAGCAAGAAAACAAATTAGAGCTGTTCTTTCCTCCCCTGTTCCCTGAATGCTTGTTTGAACCCTTGGAAGGAAACTGATGAGCAACTATGCTCTGTGCTGGCCTCTCTTTGAGACCATTTGTTTCTTGTTTTCTTTTAAAGTCTGAAATGTTAGAAAGAGATAATTATTTTTTCTATTTGGCTTGACCTCTTCCTGGGAGCGTACCTCCCCTTGTACTGACTGTCCTCACACAGAGCTCTGTTGAAAGAAAGTTGAGCAGAAAACTAGAAAAAAGCTTGGGATTTGGAATAAGATGTGCCCTCCAACAGACAGTCTGAATCTCTGCAACATGTCCTGTTCCTCTCTGGAGGTGCTGGGAGGTATCAGATGTCTGAAATAGGGATGTCAGGGCAAACACTTCCACGAGATGGAAGCTACTCTATTGGTCACCTCTCCTACCTTTGTGCAGCAAGCCTTTTACCCAGCAGCAGTTTCTCATAAGCAGAGAGGTTATCTGTGGTTATAATCTTGTTTGCCCAGCAAACTGCTGAATGCCTGAGGAAGCAGGAGGAGAATGTGCAGCTTCAGGGTGTGTGGGTTTCTCAATCTGGCTTACAGTGAGCACTGGAGGTTGAGTGTTTAAGATGCCTCGGGATCTTGACACCATTTGTTGCAGTATTAGACAGCTGCATTCTGTGCTGGGAGGCCACCCCAGCATTCTGGAATAGCCATGGGAGTTAAATAAGCTGCTGTTGGCTTCAGAAGGTTTGGATTATGAGACTGGCAAAGAGTGGCTATCCAGGCAGAGGCAGACCCAAACACTACGTGAAGCAAGCCTGAAGACTGTGTCTCTGTTGGGGGAGTGAAGGTACCTCAGTTACAGACTATTTTCTTCAATTGCCTAATTTTCCTTCCCTCCCTCACTCCTCCAGTAAATGCCACCTTCATCCTAAGGGCATGGGCCTATATATATCATCAGTACACATGACCAAACCTTTGGTGCCAGAGTCCTTTGTCCTTTATCCAGCTGCAAATCTGCTCAGCTCCATGTGATGCAGCAGCACAGGGATTTTCAGCTTTTGTTCTGCTGTTTACAAAGAGTGGAAAAGATAAAAAAAAAAATGTTCATAAAACTAGAGCATCATTATATAAAGAAGTGAACCGAAAACCTGCAGCAGGATCTGTCTGAGATCTGACCGGGTCATCTGTCCAAAGAGGGTGTTTTACTTGCACCCCTTATGTGACGACTGTGCTGTTCAGTTCTCTGTAAAACAACAAAAATAAAAGAGACTTAGATTGTGATTTCTTACTGTGTGCAAAACATAGGTGACCTTTGAGGTACCCCAGTATTACTTTTCTCTAATAAGGAATTGATGATTCAAACCGTGCATGTGGGACACCCATGCAGAGTGCCCAGTTGCAGGATTGCATGTGACCAATGGGTTGGTTCATCTGTGCAAGTTTTTGTGAGGGGAGGACTCCCTTGGGTGATGGGCAGAGATGAAAACCCGACATGTGAGAGAACTTGGAAGAATAGTGGTGTCCCT
This sequence comes from Cettia cetti, assembly GCA_013401135.1. Classification (NCBI taxonomy): domain Eukaryota; kingdom Metazoa; phylum Chordata; class Aves; order Passeriformes; family Sylviidae; genus Cettia; species Cettia cetti. The sequence goes on from VZUI01034480.1 coordinate 111,819, forward strand.
GTGCTTTTGGATCTTGACCTCCAGTTTAAAGTCTCTAGACTGCTTGCCTTTCTATTTTTTGGTGACTGTTTGAACAGCACCTTTAGGTAAAAAATGTGTTTGCTTCACAGTCTTGAATATATTGATATAAGGGAAAATCTTGCACAAAAGAATTGAAAAAATTGGAGAAGTTAAGGTGTGTAATAAATTAGGGCTGAGGGAATGTAAAAAATTAAAATTAGTTTAGCACATCACTTGACAGATGGGAAGTAATTTATGTAAATTTAGGGAAGTGGTAGTTGGATTCAGTAGATCTAATTTAAACACTATTTCTAATTATTTTTTGTATGTATACAGAGGATTATAGGATGGCCTTTATTCTGACAGAAGGGCTCTGTTTAAATTTAAATCCATAAATGAGTACCCTATTAAAATGTAAACATGCTGTGATAACAAGCACCTGATTATGCAGACAGGTTAGTCCAGCTACTCTGGTGAACAGCTGTGAGCATGTATTTCAGATAATGCTTTTTCTTACACCCTAAAAACCACAGGCAGAGCCCTTGAGAGGTCAGGAGGTGCCTGACCCACAGGTAGGAGCTGTCTGTAAGGAGGTTTGTCGATGCTGAGTGCAGATCCGAGAGCAGCTGGGCTCTCGCAGGGTTCTACAGAAAGCAGGCCCTGGTGGCACCCAAGGGCACAGAGGGAAGATGACACAATTAACAATTCCCTCTCCCTACACTCTGGTGCTGCTAATCCAAGTTTAAACTCCTAACAGCATCTTTGGAGAACCTTCTCCTTTACATTTTGACAGCTCTCTCCTTTTGCCAAGAGAAAGATCTTGTAGGTTTACTGGGGAGCTGCCAAATGACAGCTTGACTTCACACCTGAGAAGCAAATGAATGAGGAGGGAAGGAAAGCCTCAGCCTGCCTCCAGCCTGGCACAAACACAGAGAGTCTTGGAAGCATGGGCATGAGCAACCCCTGGAGCTGCAACTGCAGCAGCAGATGTGACACGAGCAGAATCCAAGCTGAAGCTACACTGGAGGAGGGAGCATGGGGCCTGTTACCAAACTGTGAAAGCATTATCCACCAGCTGCACACCCTGGGGGGAGGGGGAGGCCTGGCCATGGATGATTCTTGGAGGTGTGGGGTAAGGCTTGGAGCTCCACACTGTACAGCAGCCTTCTTGAGTTGATTTGGCTGGCTTTCCTTCCTAGAGGCATTGCAGAAAAGACTGCTCTCTCAAGACGTGCATTAACAATCAGCAGGGCAGCTGACAACCATGATTCATTAACTACCCCAAACCTTGTATTTTTGGATGTGTAACTCATGGCTTATAAACTCTGTGGGTAGAGGGCACCAGGACTGAGGCTGCATGACACCTCTTTGCTCCTTGTGGGTTTAGGGCAGAATGCCAGAGTGTTGTGGAGAACTACAGGCAGCCTGACTCCACGGGTGTTCAGGGACCCCATGGGTGTGCAGTGACAGCGCATGAACTCATGAGCAGTCACCTCTCCTCCCACAGGCATCATGGTGAGGTGCCTCTGGCAGGGTATTCTGTGGTTCTTAAGCCTTTTTGTCGGAGTAGGACTATTACAGCTGCAAATTGCCCTTGGCTCTCTAACTGCCTGTAAAAAGTCAAGTAGTTGAAGTTGTGAATTTCAGACCACGTTTTAAAAATGGGAGAAAAATGCTTTGCATATGACAGGTTTTTCACCAGTATGATGAACACATGTGCCTGACTCATCCTTCATATGGGAGAACTAAGCAAGCTAAGAAGAAATGACCCCCAGGGCAGGGATTTCTATCTTATTTTTCTTTTAAAAGAAGAAATTTCCAAGGCGTGGTCCCAAAGACTACTAGTTTGTTGCCTGACCCTGCCAGGTGTTTGCAATCTGCCATTCTAGAAGTCAGGCATATTTAACTGGATGCCTTTGCAACAGCTTTCAAAGCAAGAGAACTACTGTTCCTGTAGGAGTGGACTGATGCTCAGTCCCGCAGCGCTGGACGGTCTCTGGCCAGCTAGCGAAGCGTTTGTAACGTGAGGACTGGGAAAGCGTCAGGCTCTTGTATCAGCCCCGGGCGGCACTACAGAGGCAGCAGGAGCTTTGTGGAGCCTCATGGGAACATGAGGTGAGTAATCACAGCTGCAACTCATTTCAAAGACACAAATGAGCTCCCCTGCAGAAAGCTGGGACGCTTCTGCTGAGAGGGCTGGCTGGTTTGGGGTTTTTTTGTGGAAGAAAGGTTACTTTTAGGTTCAGGTGGAGGAATTGAGTGGGAAAGGCTTGCACATTCCTCGAAGGGTGGGCATTTTCATGACAATCGTAGAGTGACTTCCCTGGGACATAAAGGAGGTCAGTGTTAAAGCCAGGAACTGACCGAACAGACCTCCTGATGGTTTCAGCGCAGTGCTTCAGCCACGAGGTTGTCCTTCTCTTTCTGCTGACCCTTCATTATGTGCTTTTTTGGCAAGATTGGAAAGCTGGGAATTCACCCTTCCTCACGCCCCTGTAGAAGCGCAGCTTTGAGAGAGGATCCACACAGAGGAAACATTTTGCTCTTCCTCCGGCGATCAGAGGAGGCGCACAGGAGCGGGAGGGTCTGGCGCTCCCACGGCACTGAGCCCCCAGGGCGATTACGGCCCCCACAGGCCGCAGCCCTGTGCTCTGCAGGGCGCGCTGCCGGTAACCCGCAGCGAGTGAATTAAGGCGAAAGGATTTAAAGGGCAGCCGAGAGTCGCTGAAGGAGCCCGCGCGTGGCTATTTATTGTCTCCCGGGACAGCGGTACCGGGGGTCGCCCGCGGGCCGTGGCGCCCCTCCCCCGCTCCCGCCGGAAACGCCCCCCGCGCGCCGCCGGCGCGGAAGTGGGCGC